>JAWNMV010000482.1:0-84277 GCA_035043635.1 Drosophila rellima
TCTTTTTAAAATAATTTACTTTAATTATTTACACTTTGTATATTTACAGATTTTTTTAAAAGTGAAATGGCAGTACTAAGTGCCCAACCTAAGCTGGTGCTGGAGGAAGTAGACCCGCAAAAAGTATTGATAAATCAACTACTGCGGGAGCGCTCCGAAACAGAGTGCCTGAGCAGCCTGTTCCCTGTTTCGCCCAAGCTTAATTTAATAACTATAATTAAAAAATAATTATTATTTTCAGGTGAAAACAATGACGCAGCTGCTCGGATCCTTGGGCCCAAAAGGTAACATCAAAAATATTATTTCTGATGAGCTGGCAATGCTATATAATCCCTTAAAAGCCTAAGCTTTTTCTACAAAGCATCGATAGGTAAGTACACACTGTAAAACAAAGGATTTTATGCCTCATTTAATCACAATTTTAGTTTTTAGACGCTATTTCAAAGTGTGGGGTAGGGCCCCCGGAAACGGAGCTTCAGAGTGCAATGAAACTCCAAAAAAAGTGATTAAGAAAAATAATAAAAACAAACAAAATACTAATGAAAACAGTGTATAATATCAATAAATATAATAACAAAGAAAATAATATAATAATATATACAAATAATTATAATAATAGTAATAAGTATAATGTGTAAAATAATAATAATAATAATCTTAAGTACATAAAGTTATAATAATACCAACAAGTTTTAATGTAAAAATAATAATATTAAAAAAAAAGAACAAGATGTACAAATAACATATACTAACATAATAATAAAAACAGCCGTTTAAACTTGTTCGACTTCGGACAAAATTCTATTAATTAAAGAGGTGGAGAATAAGCCCATTCTATGGGATTTAACTGATAAAAAGCATTTCGATGCAATTTTTCTAAAAAGTGCCTGGGAGTGTGTGGCCGAGTCGCTCCAAAGAAGCGGTAAGTTTTATTGAATTGCAAAGTCTGTGAAATAATATTTATATTTCAGAAATCGATTGCAAAGTGGCTTGGAAGAGTCTGCGCGACAGCTACCGATACCACTGTAAGGCGGCAGAAAGCAAGAGGAAGAGTGGCAGTGCCGGTGGAGTTGGACCGGAGCAACCAAAGGCGAACGACGCCGTTGAGTGGCACTTGGCTCCGTACATGGCGTTCCTTCCCGACATGTCTTCGCAAAGGCGGTAAGAAGAAATGACAAAATTACAACTCGTATGCTGAACATTATCTTGTAGTACTTTCAGCAGTGGAATTAAACCATCCACAAGCCAAGGCAGACTTCTGGAGTTGGATTTGGATGAATCAAATTTATCCGCCAATAGTTTTATTGAATATGATGAGCCCCAGCTGGATACAGATGCGAGCACATCATGTGCAGCATCATCGTATTCATATGTAAGTTTATAAGAAATACATTACAATTAATACATAAAAATAACGTATCTAATTTATGTTCAAGGCATTACCTAATAAGACGAGGAAGGTGGAGAAGCCAAGGCCGAAGTCGGTTCTTGGAATGCTGGAAACGATGATCAGAAATCAGCAGGGAATTTTAAATGCGCCAGAGCCGACTCCAACTCGCTCAATTCTGCGCTACTGGAAAGCAGCTCTTAATGAGATGGAACCGGAGCAAGCCAAAGCGACAGAGCGTGCGATGACGCAGGTACTTTGGGAGTATCAACAGTCGAATAATAATTATTAGTTTCCATTTAATATAGTTAAAGACTGCTATAAAAAAATAATTTAAAAAATTAAAGCACATAAATGAATTTGTTATTTAAAGTTTTTATTAGAGACTTATGCATTCAAATCACACCAGCTGCTTCATTCTGCCAAGGAACTAAGCCCGTTGGAGAGTTGACACACCCCATTATGTTATTTCGTACGTATTTAGGGTAGTCCTGGTAGCGACCACGGAGTGATGGTAGCCCGATGAGTGCATTGTTGTTGTGCGCAGCCAGATCCTTTGGAACGTAGAGGTCTACGGGGCTCGTATGCATCAACAAATTGTGCAGTGTGCAGCAAGCTGCAACAATTTTTTGAGTGCGGTCGGCATTGCTTAACAGAGTGCGTTGAACGGCCAACCACTTGGCACATAAAATGCCAAATGTATTTTCAATACACCGTCGAGCTCGACTTAAGCGATAATTAAAAATGCGCTCAGATCTAGTTAACCTTCTAGCTCCGTACGGTTTCATAATTCTCGTATTTAATGGAAACGCATCATCTCCTATCATAAAATACGGAGTTGATACACCATTAAGTATTCCGTTGTCCGGGAACTCCAGATTTCCTGACAACACTGCCTTTCCCAGCGTGCTGTGTGAAAATGCGTTCATATCTCCTTCGCTACCGTAAGCACCTACATCAATGTATGTAAAAAGGTAGGATGCGTCGCATACCGCCATTAATACAATCGAGTGGAAACCGTAAAGTTGTAGGCAAAAGGTTAATATAAGGAGCGAATCGCTTTAAAATCACTTTGTAATTATGAAAAGCACTGCCACTATTGGGTGGTTTTTTGATTGGGACGTGTTTACCGTCTATGGCACCAATACAATTTGGGAAGTTCCACTGCCTTCCAAAATTTTCTGCCCACTTCAACATATTTGCCTTGTTCCACTTCGGAAACTCTCCAGACAGAGCAGTACAAATGGCATCGCATACCAAGTCAATTGTAGGTCCCAAGTGTTGCTTACTGATCCGGTAAGTGGATGCAGAATGGCGTTGCAAACTTCCGGATGTGCAAGCATTCTAAAAAAAAATATTGCGTTGAAAAATAAATTTATGAAATTACTTGTAATAATACAATGCTTACTCAATAACCACACACAACTTTGTTTTGAGCGGAATCGCATCTGGGAGATAATTCCTATCGGTTGCATATATGGCTCCACCAAACTAAACAAATAGTTTAAATTTGTCTCAGTCATGTGAAAGTTTTCCAGAAAGAATTGGGAGTCTCTGTCATGTTTTCGAACTGCAAAAAATTCACGAGATATTTAAATGTGTATATTTGTACATGTGTATATTTGTATTTGCCTTTCAAGAAAATATGGGTTCACCCATTGTCTGGAACGCTTGTGCTCCTGAATTTCTGCCTCCTCCTCTTCCTTCCGAATAAAATAATATGCTAATAATCCTGACATTGCAAAATTCGATGCAGCCGCTGCTGCCCTTTACGATTCCAAATTCATTTTAAAAACTTCCGGCTTATAATTGTTGCGATTTGTAAATTATCGTTTGTTTGTTTTGCACAGCTAACGCAAAGAGTTACAACTATTTGTTAGAAAAAGACAGAAAAAGATTGAGCATTTTACGCCGCTATAAATTATTTAAGTTTGAGTACTAAGTTTTAGAAGATAACGCTTCTTGAACCGGTGCATTTGAAATGCTTGCAAAATTGCATCGCTCAACGAGCAACAGTTGACAAAGTTTAGTATTTTCAATTGGATCGTGTGGTCACAGTGAGCAGTCAAATTTATTTATTTCATCATTCTTGGATCATTATTGATTTTAAGCGCTATAAAGGGACTTCATAAGTGGCCTAGAAAATATTTTATTATTTGTTGGAAGTAAGTGCCAAAAAGTAAGTAAATTTTTATCAATATTTTTTTTTGGTTGAAAAAAACTAACAATATTCAATCACATTCAAATCAACCAGAACATGCATCGTTTGCAAAAAATCATTCTGAATCAGGATCAGCAATCAAATTTTGCCCAATGGCCTTCAATTTAGCAATGAGTGCAAATAACACGCGCAGAGTTTTTCGAGGTTTGGACAAGCAACATTAGAGCCGTTAAGCTTAACTCACCCCTAGAGCATGCAGAGATGATTTTTGGCAATGATATTGATCAGAAAAAGTTAAAGTTACACTTAGCAAAAATTTGCCATGTATTTAAGTTGAATCTAGGGGAGATAAATCTAGATTTATGACCAATAATGCAAAATGGCTTCAGGACACAATAAAACGCGTTAATTATAAGATTGATGTTGCGCCTTCAACCTGAAACGGCAGCGGAAGAACTTTAAAACCATTTTCTGATTGTTGCTCAAAAACACAACAAAGAAAAAGTAAAAATCTGCAAAAATTTGAAAAAAAGTTATTTAGTCAATTTATTTTTTTTAACTTTGAGTTGTTTTTATTTAATTTAAAAAAATAGTGAAAAATATGAAAATAGCTTTTTACTTTAAAAACAAAACCAGTTTTTAATTTTTCCGGCCAGTAATTTTGGAGTTTCAATCAAAAGCATGAGCATATCACAAAAGTAATCAAATCGAAAATATTGAATATCTCCACTATCTGCCGTACTAAAGAAAAATGTAAAGGAACTCTGTTGGCACAAAGCAGCGTGCGTCGAGAAAATACACAAAATGAGAATATTCATCTCTCATCCTCTTTGCACATACAAACCCTAATACAGCCAGACAGAGACAGTCATAGCCGAGGGCCGAGCTGAACTGTTTGTATGTGTGCGCCTTACAATAAGCGTCTGCATATGAGAGACCCTGCTCAGACTACATTTTAAATAAAAAATTTGTTAATTAAATGATATAAACAAATCATTGCATTTGTTCGATTATCAACCTTAACGAATTTATAAAAGTGTGTGAAAATTGTAGAGAGTATTTCATAGTGCGCATGTTTTAAATTTCGCTGGCTGCGCAAGATACGAGTTTTGCCAGTCGACTGAAGCGGCCATAAAAATAAAGTCCCTTGGCCGAAGAGGCCACTCTCAAAACTTCCCCGGGCGGGAATATTTACAAAGAGAACGCTCCGTTACTGCAAATGAATGAAACATTTTATTTCTATGGGATGAGTAATATAGGTAATTTGTTTAGTGGTACATTCATCCATTTGTAAATGAAGGCTGCCTGACTGATGCAAATGGTCGCGGCCTTTTCTATTTGTATGAATTAAAATTAGGAAAGATGCTCAAAAATTCTCCATAAATGTCATTATTTATGCAATATATTTCTGTTAAGCAGGCATTTACTATGAAAAAAGCATAATGCATTTAGGCGCATTGTCGCCAGATGTAAATGAGGGCTGCCAACCTGTTGACCTTCGCAAATATGTGTCGATATAAAATTAGGTGGCAGCCTTGCATATAACGGATATTTAATGGATATTCATACATATAAACGCTGTATTTATATTAACAAAATTTATTTTACAACCATGCTGTTTGGCTGGTGTTGAGGTGTCACCCAGTTCTAGGCCCGGGGTGTATCACTAGTAGCTAGCACGAGAGTTAGCTTCAATTAATGCAGAGGTCGCTAGGCAAATTATGCGAAATCCTAACTTCTCGATGCATCACCTTTCGCTAACTCAGTCATTAGCTTTAGGTAATGCAGAGGGCGCTAGGCAAGGAAACGAAAAACATTGCAAGCAAGAGAAGCAAATAAAGGCAATGAACGAAGAAGATGCGCGCGTGGCAAGAGTCAACGGATGTTATAACTGTTAATTCCTAGATTTTTTGGCAATTGTCTTCCATTTTTTTGTCTATGCCTTGCCCCCTTGCTTCTGCGCGTTTTATTGCATTGAGATTTGTGCAGTGAGAATAACGTGTGCGATAAATAACTCTTGTTAATTTAATTTAATTCTGGTAAGTACGCAGAATTTAATTAATTAAAATTTAATACATTATATATATTAATGTGCGTGGTAATATTGGCTCGTGTTTTGTAGTTTTGATAAAGATTTTTAATGGCTTTTGTTGCCACTATTTTTGCACGTGCTTTACTAATTTTTTGTGGCGCGACTTGACACTAATAGAGCGATTGAATTCCACCCCTTGTTTGGTTAAATTGAAAAAAGTCAAATTATAATGAAGGTCGCATAGAAAGTTGTAGGCAAACGGCAGTTAAGGCGTTTAATGAATAGCGCAAGGGAAAGATTAAGTGAAAATTTTTTAAATGTGTCTGCACAGTGGTCAACTGTGGCAGAAAACTTGATGTCCGATTGTGAAAAACTCTTATGTCCGATTGTGAATATGAAAGTGAATTTCTTAATAAGATAGATACCAGTAATGATTTGCATTTGATTAGCGATAAAACTAATTTAAATGCAGAATTAAAACAGTGGTGTATAAAGCACAGAGTTTCTCGCGTCTGTGCAATAGATTTAATTAATATTCTTCGAGAAGCAAATGTGAATGTCGGCTCATTTTACAAATCCAACTGTCCGTTCTCTCCTAAGATTTCAAGTATCGCAGGTGGTCAATATTTACATATGGGCCTAAAGAAACTACTAGATAATATAAGCAAGGTTGTTAAATTTGGCGACACTTGAAGTCTTAACATAAATATTGACCCCTATTTCGAAGTTCAAGAACTCAGCTATGGCCAATTTTAGTCCGTTTGAACAATGTGGAGCGAAGCCCAGTTCTTTCAGTAGGCATTTTTGCAGAGAAATCAAAGCCAATAAATTGTGAAGAGTCTTTAGGAAAATTTGCCGATGAAATCTCTAATTTAATAGAGTCAGGGTTTTCTTCACAAGACAAAACAGTCAAACCCCAAATAAGATCAATTGTCTGTGATGCACCTGCTGGAGCATTTATTAGTGGAACGCCATCCCATACATCACGTCATGGATGCTCAAAGTGTGTCCAAGTCGGCAGGAAACTAGAAGGCTTTCTGACCTACAGTGAGAGGTCAGAACAATTGGTTATTATCTGGTCTATGCGGCAACTCTCAAAACAAAAAACTCTAGAAAGAGGGCAATTTATGATGAATTACGGTGGAAACATTTTTTTGGGGTCTCCACTAGTTTTTTTTAAACGAATTTTGAAATTTTAATAAAAAATGAACTTTTGCAAAGTTGTTTTGGGTTTTATCACTAAGCACATAAAGCTGGGTTATCACTGCCTCACAATGTGACAACATATTTTGATATGATTTGTGATGCTTTGCAGAGCAGGTCAAACTGTTCACATTGGTGACACAAAAATTGTGCATCACACAATTGTGGAAAGCCTTGTGAAGAACCTTCGATGTGAACTCTGCCAGACAATGTGACAGAGCAAAACATCACAAAGAATCAAAATGTTCACAAAATTATGGAACTGAACAATTAACAAATTCCACAAAATTAATAAAAAACAAAGTCATGTCACTGCCATTTGTCATTCATTTGAAAAGGTTGCATTTATTGCATACATTTTATAAATATGGAACAAATGGGAAATAGTGGACGCCGTGTCACCAAACAGTGGCATTCTGAATCCATACGCAAACAAATTGCAGCTGTGGAAGAGTTAGAATGCCTCTGGAATGTATGTAGCGGAGAATATAAAAATTGTGAAACCAAAGGTGCCAGTTGGAGCACCATTGCTTCAAACCTTGAAGTGTGCAAGAAGGACGCCCTGGATAGGTGGAACAGCTTGCGAAATATCGTTGCGAAATTCATTCCAAAAACAAGTGGGCGCCGACTACAGTCGAGTGTGCTCGACTGTATAATACCCTGTGCCCTAGCTCTCCGATAGGTCATACGTAGGTGCGCTACGATAGGCATGCCGAAGGTGTGATGATGCGGCATTAACTTTTTGGCTAATTGTTCGTATTACATCTACATATGTGATCTAGTGAACCGATTTAAACCAAATTACAAATTCTCAATCTGTGAGTTTGGTTGACTTATCTCTAAAAACAACAATAATTTTCGTACTTTATCTTAAAATTCGTTCCTATAGCAGCTATTTGATATCAGATTTCAACCAAATTTGTTCAGGATGTAGAATACCATCCCAAATGCGTATTCTGTTAGTTTGGTTGAGATACCTCAAACAACAAAAAAGTTTATCATACTAAAACTAGATTTTTGACTGATCGTTCCTATGGCAGATATATGATATAGTGGTCCGATTTCAACCAAATTTTTCAGGATATATAGGACTATTTCAAATGCATATCCTATTAGTTTGGTCGAGATCTTTCAAACAACCAAAAAGTTTATTTTCGACGGATCTTCCTTATGACAGCAATATGATATTGTGGTCCGATTGAATAAATTATATATAATTTAATTAAAATAGTAAATCGTAAATCGTAATCGTAATCGTAGTCGCTGAAATCGATGTTGTTCATACCAAGAGTAGCCATTGTCTAAAATTTGCTCAGTTTGCTGAAGTCCGGCAACTCCAAAAAATCTCTCCCACTCTTCTTAATCATCGAAATCAGCTGTTTAAGGCTGCTGCATTGCGCGCGCAATTTAATTTTAAGTGCTATGCTTTAATATTTGATTCTTTTTGCAGAATTTGTTAAGCATTTGAATACAATAATAATAATTGAAAACCTATTGAGCATATGTGCGAGCTTACTAGCTTATTATTAACATAATAATTATTATAAATTCAGAGATTTCAGTGTTGTAAAACGATCTGTCGTCGAGGTGTCGAGGTGCAAAATTATAAAGTGGCATTTATACATATCGCTTTTTGCAATGCATGCTAATATCTACATACATATATTTTAACACAATCGTAAATATGTATTAACTTAAACCGTGTATATATATATTAAAATAGGATAGAAATTGTAGCCAAATATCGATAACTTTGCCTATCGCTCGTATTTGCGTTCGCACTCTTCGTACACGTGCTCACTGTTATGTTTTTGCGCAAACAAATGTGCATGTGCCATCTCGCTCGCACTTGCCTATGTCTTAATTTTGATTTATGTGAATTAAAAGCAAATTTGAAATATCTTCTCTATTTAATAGTCAATCGCTTTGAAACTTTCAGGGTCACTAAATTGGCTTACTTCTTATCTTCCTGTTTAATAAGAAGTGTTTATATTAAAGATCACGTCTGTTAATCGTTTTTTGCGATTGGCGGGCGAAAGAGGCGTGGCATCTAAAATTTAAAACAAACTTGATCTGCGCCCGCTATCCAGCAACCTTCATACCAAATTTCAAGTCTCTAGCTTTTATAGTTTTTGAGATCCTTTGACTCAAACAGACGGACAGACGGACAGACAGACGGACATGGCTCAATCGACTCGGCTATTGATGCTGATCAAGAATATATATACTTTATAGGGTCGGAGATGCTTCCTTCTGCCTGTTACATACATTGCACAAAACCATTATACCCTTTTGACCATTTTCAATGGGCACGCGTATAACTACGCTAGTTTTCTAATTAATATACATTTACAACAACAAGCGGGCAGAGTGGCACCACAAAAAAGCCAAGATTTGCATATTATGAGGCAATGTCTTTTCTGCAACCGATAATGAATATAGATAACAAGGAAAGAACTGCATCTTTGGTAATATTCTTTGAAATATGTTTTATTTAAAAATCCTTTTATTCTGCCATGGAACAGCACCATGTTCAGAATTAAAGTAGTTCATGAAACTAAGACGAACATTGCTCGCGGTATCGCTGGATCGGCCAGCATTTATTCTAGGAAGCGAAAGATCTAATCCTGTACTATCTGCCCGCCATGTGCCCGGTATTGATTCTCCATCCACCTCGTGGTCGACAAAGTTGGCTTGCAGTACACTTTTATCCATAAGAAAATTAAGCAAAGCACAAATAGCCAACACAATTTTAACCTCTTTTGGAGGCTCAATATCAATTGGCTTTCTCAAAATCCGGAATCGAGCAGCGCATATCCAAAACGTATTTTCAATTATGCGCCTAGCTCTTAAAAGTCTGTAATTGTAAATACGCTGCTCTTTAGTTAAATTCCGGAATGGGAATGGCTTCATAATATAAGGCTATAGTGCAAACGCATCATCGGTCACAATAACATACGGTGTCGGATCTTTCTCGTTTGGTAGGAGTTTTGGTGTTGGCACACTAATAGTATTTTCGGCAAGAGCTTTTGAAAGAGTGCAACTGAAAAACGGACAAATTAGCAATTGTTTATTTAAATGCTTTTATTATACCTGGAAAATACTCCACCATCGGAATCTCTACCATATGCTCCCACATCAATATTTGTAAACTTGTAAGTTGAATCTGCCAACTCTATTAACACGATGCTATTTGATTTTGTATAGTTGAAAACTCAGACCCTGAATTATGTGGTGCTTGGATATTTATTTGTTTTCCATCCAAAGTATCAATGCAATTGGGAAAGTTCCACCTTTCTTCGTACCCCTTAGCAACATGAAGCCAGTCAGCAGCTGTGTTCGGAATCTATTATAAAAATTAATATATTTTTAATTATTTTCAGGGCGCATCTTTCTCATATTCAGCAGATGTGGATGACCCAAGCCTGATTTGCTCTGCTGATTTGGAGGATTCTTCAGATGCATCGATGTTTTCCGACACTCTGACACCGAAACGACGTAAAGCGGAAGATCATATGCGCAAGCATGCGCTAATGAAGTCAGTTTCGGATGCAGTAAATGTCCTCACCGAGAAGAAGCGTGACCTTTGAAGTCAGTTCGGAGAGTATATTAGCTCGAACTTGCGCAATTTAGAAAAAGATCATCCCGATCTTGCGTTAGAACTACAAATTGGCGTCAATAAAGTTTTGAGCGATGTTCAGAAGAAGGTCTAGCTTCGAACTACTGCCGCCGCACGGCCAACCGAGGCAAATGAAGACATTATAGAGTTCGAACCCAATTTCGATTCGAGTACACACGACTGTAAGATACCCTGTGCATGTCTCCATAAAAAATAATGTTGGTTATGAAAGCATGTCATATATATGTTAAAATATGAAACATAACTTTTTAGCGCCGCTCGAATTTGCTTCCGATTTAATAAAATCGTTACCCAGGGAACACCACGGGGAGGCCATTACAATTGTAGTGGGGTCATTTTCCAAACATTAATTTGGGGACCTACGAGTCGACTTGAGCTGCCTATAAGCTCCTAAGTTCCCCAAAATAAAAACTTAATATATTCTGCAAAATTCAGGAGCAGATATTCTATGAATGAAGAAAATATCAGATAATATAGTAAATACTTAAATAACAAACTCTGCAAGCTTCAATAGCAGATAACATAATAAATGAATATAATATGATGTAATATATAAATAAATAAAAGTATTTACATATGTAGGTGCAATCTATTCAGCAGTGCGTACCTACTAATTTAATATTACTAATAATAATTAATCTATAATATCTTCAAAACTAACAGACAGACCACTGTGGTAACTATAAACTGTCTCAAAAGTTCTGGCACTGATGCTATTTGCAGAGATATTTGAAAAAGCCCAATCGATATGTGTGTCCATATTGGTAGTGGAAGTTTTCAATTCTAATAAGCTTCTAAATCCTTTCCTCTGCAAATTATTAAATATTTCCCTAGTCGAGCTTTCAAGCTTTTTCAAACATAAATTAAAATCTCCTAATATAATTGTATTCCCCTCTAAAAATTGATTTTGCCTAAATAGATCCTCTAAATTTGTTTTAAATATTGATAGCGGGTAATTCGGACTTTTATACACAATCAAAAAACCTATGGATTTGTATCTAAATATGCAATACTCAAAGACTTGCGTATCAATTCGTTTTCTACCGCTGTCTTTAAAAGAAATCCTATTAACTATTTCATTTTTAGCATAAACTAAAATACCTGTTGAATTTCGAATGGACTCAAGGCGGACAACAACACTAAACCCTGGAATTTCTATATTTCGTGTCGAATGGAAGGCTTCCACGAAACATAGAATAGAAGACAGAAGCATTAGTTTATCTGATCGAATGTCAGCAATATGCATATTAAGGCTTTGAGTGTTGTGAAAGAAAATGTCTAAGGCGGAACTGTTAAGCAAGTGATCATAATGTGTTCGAAGTTGTTTAACAGTCCGCAAAATTTCTAATTGATTTTTGATCTTATCATTGCTTTGGGGAGGCTTAGGAGGAACAAAATTTCCTATTATAAATAATCCTGAAGCTGTAGTTGCCCTACTACAAGCAACATATATGGAAGCACGTTCCATTCTTGAATTTGTGTGGACCACCACTTTGCTATACGTAGCTCCCTGACTTTTGTGAATAGTTATACCTTCTGCAGGTACAACTGGAAACTGCTTACGGTCAATGGTAACTTGCTCATTGTTCTTATAATGAAAGCTTCTCACCAGTTTCTGAATTGGGGTCCATAAAGGCTCAGATCGGTGTGCATATTTTGAGCGAGCAATTTCTCCTACAGTTTCCTCTGAAAATTGTATCCATAAAATATTCGGAGTGTTGGATGTATTAAAATCTATTTGCATCAAAATGCCGGACGCTCCATTAACTAACCCATCTCCTGTATCTACATTGACCGTCATCATATATTTGGCAGTGGTTTTTAAAAGAAGAGACCTACAAAGTCCCTGAGTTTCGGACGTTTTAAAACTCCTAACACCTACTAAAATATTCTGTCTTTGTGCAACACTCAAATGGGCGGCTTTAATTAAATCTTCAGCGGTAGAAAAAAACTGTTCCGTTGGAATTAAATTTAATTTTAAGGTATTGAAATTATCCACCTCGTTATTGCTAGTAAAGAGATGGATTGCATCATCGGGCACGTCCGATGGCTGACATATTCTTGATCGGATAAGCTGAATATCATCAGCAGTCATGCAACCCGATGCCATATTATTTAAGGCGGAAGCGAATGGTTGGTCATCCCGTTGACGCATGATTTCAGTTAGCTCAAAATACTTAAAGAGGTCCCACAAAGATGAACCGAAAATGGCATAATAGGGATCACTGGTATTGGGCTCGAAAATCCTACGACCACCTACTGGTCGTAATTGTCTTAGATCCCCGAAGACGATGACAGAAATATTTCCAAAGGGAGCGGAATTTTTGAAAATTTGTTTTAATCGGGAATCTAAATGCGAAAACATTAATGAGCTAACCATTGAAATTTCATCAATAATGATTAGCTTAAGGTCTATCAACCTTGAATGCAATGTATTTACTAAATCATGACTTAATGCTCTCAAATGAGCATTAGATTGGTTGACTGGAAGAGAAAACATGGAATGCAGAGTTGATCCACTGATTCCGAAAGCGGCTTTGCCGGTCGGGGCACACATTAGTATTTTAATGGAAGTAGGTTCGCTTCCTGGCTTCCGATTGTACAAATCGGACAGGGATTGGAAAATTGCTAAGATAAGTCGGTTCTTTCCGACACCAGCACCGCCTCCAACAAATTCGTGATACACAGAATCATTTTTGGCGTTGTGCAAGACATGTGTCAAAAAGGATTTCTGTTTTAAATTTAAAGATCTAACAATATTAGCTAAGCTTTCTTCGGAAACTAAGGGTGGGAGCTTAATCAAGCGAACATTATTATCACCTACATTGTTATCATCCCCATTAACATTTAAAACATTTATCTGAGGATCTATTTCTGGCAATCCTAAAACTCTAAGACTACTATCTTCTGAATTTTCTATATTGGCCTGATCTTCCTCCTGAACTGCATTATCCAGTGCATTCTCTAGCACACTATCATCTAATATGTTATATTTCCTACGATTGTTTTCTATTAAAACATGGTAATGGCTACAAACTGCTTCGCAATCCCTAGTTACTAACTCAACTTGCTCATCTCTCCATGGAACATAAAGCATAACTAATTCCCTAAAATAGTCGCTTCTGTCCGTATTTACGTTAAACCTTCTGTATCTAATGATGCACGGTGTGAGCCTTTTTTTAACAAAGCCACTACCATCGCGAAGAGCATAAACTATCGATTCAGAAGCCCTAGGTTCTTCGTTCTCTGTCATCCTGGTCTTCTAAGTCTCTTTGGCGAGTATTATTTCGTTTGCTAAAACTATAAAAAGCAGCAAAATCGGCTAAGCATAAGCTCTCAAGAGCATCTGGACGTTGAATGTAATGTTCTATAAGTCCTATTTCGAAAATATCTCCACAGTCTTCGGGAAGATTTTGAAGCTGTTCTCTTGATTTTAGCATTCTAACCCGTTTCTCGGGCAATGAAGTATTAATAAATACTGTAGCACTACTGCTGCCAGACAAATGCATACCTAAACAGCAGTAAACGGCTTCCTGAGCGGAAATCTCAGTGCCACAAATAAATTTGTTTCCTATGTGTTGTAACTTTTGTTTGATTGTTACATTACCTCGACTACATTCACTAACTGCTTCGCGCATTAGTTTTGAAATACCCCTTTGTGATTTGTTAATATAATTAACAACATAGGAACAGCAAGCATAGGGGTCTAAGATGAATTGAATGTCTATATTTGCTCGCTGCATCAAGAGAAGGAGTTTATTGTAATTATTGAGCTTAATAGCAGAAAAAGATCGCTTCAAAAAAATTTTCGGTTTCTTTAAACTCGATCTCAGAGCACTTTTATAGTTCTCATAGGACATATTAAGTTGCTCGTGGGACAAAAATCTGTCGAAATCTTCAAAGTTCTGTAGGCATTCATCATTAAAAGGATATTCTAGCATTGTTTGAATTTTTTCAAAATTTCTTCTATGCTCTTCTATATTTTGAGTGCTTTCTCCGAACGGGAATAACATCTCAGTTTGAGGCATAGGAGGGTATGGAATACCGAATCTACAAATTTGCCTTCCCCGGACTTCTCGTCTGCAAGAATGCCCATGATTGTGAGTTTGATACTCCAAAAATGGACGAACTTCAGGACAATGGGTATCAGTTGTGATAAACTGATCAACAAAGGACTTGACTGATTCAATGCTAGACTCATCATTTATGTCGAGGTTGGGGGCATCTTTCAGCCAAAAAATGCCATGTATATGTGGGGAACCTCTTTGCTGAAACTCTACTCGCCAATAATACTTAATGACCCTATGACTACCGAAAACACCGCCTTCCTTCTTCATTAGTTTTAAAAGCTGCCTATATCGAAATTCGAAATACCTAGCACATGTCACTGGATCTGCTCTATTAAGACGGGCTTTGTTATTAAAATTCAAATTGGATGCAGCTTCTTCTGTTATCTCTTGCTTATCTACATTTTTAGATAGCAAGATTAAAAGCTCCGTCCACCTGGTCTCAGCTGCCGACAATGTTATGAAAAAGGTCGGTAGACCAATCTGCCTAATCATAGCCATAACCTTCTTTTTTCAGCTTCCCAATGGGCAGGAGAAGTGCGAATACCCTTCAAAACCATATAGCCTTCGTCATGCATTATTAAATTTTCTATATGATCCTCACTAAGGGCGTTTGCAGCCGAAATGCCATGAGTGGCGCTGTGCTTACGTAAGCAAATAGAAGTGTTATTCCTAATATTAATCATTTCTAACTTCTTATAGTTTAGAAATAACTTGTCAGTTCTACAGCCTCTCCTATCAAAATTTCTAAGCTCTGACCTAACTATGGCTGTAAAACTTTCCTCACACTTTCTTTTAATGCCTGCATATATAGTTGGAAAGGCCAACTCCTCAGAATCGCCATCTTCAATCATATCTAAAGGACGCTGTCCCTCTCCAGGAGCAATGACTATTCTTTGCATGGCAATATTTTCAATAGGGACATTTTCTAATAAAGTTTCCTGACCTCCTGGGTTAATAGTTTCCTCCTCTATTCTATTCTGATCATTTGAAGTAGCTTGAGCAGATCTTTGAAGAAGATGTGAAACTAAGTGCCTATCATCGTCTGATGCAACGAAAGGAACAGCCGTATCATTATTTGGAAACGAAGACAACCACTGTTCGTTAACAGAAACCTGGTGTTTCCTATACAGCTCTGTGCTTACTAAAAACTGAATTGCATCAGCAATTTTAGAAGGCATGATGGTTTCAACCATGAAATCATGGTTGTATTCCAATTTTCTTTTCAAGTCTATTTGAATTACTTCAGCTTCATGAAACGCCCTTGGAAGTGCCTACCATAACCTAGAGACTTTAATATCATAAAAGGAAGGCGGGGAGAAATAAGCCTTTCCTCTAAAGGCGTTAGGCCTTTCAAGCATTCTGGAAGCTCTGGAAAATCTAGGCCATTTGTAATTGAAGCTTTCGGTTTTTTGCCTAATTTAATTTTTGCACCGCAAGTTCTACAAAAAGTGTATACATTATTCTCTGAGGGAAACTCAGATGAAAGATATAAAATATCTAAACTATCTTCAGCACTACACTTTTCTTCAATAAGTTGACGAGATATTTTCATCAATTGATGTGGAAACCACAAGCCTTTGCAGCAAATGCAAACCTGATTGGGTCCTTGCTTGACGATTTTATTAAAGGTGGCTAACATTTGATTTAAGCTATTGTTACTACTTTGTGATTCTCTATCTTCTGGAAGGATATTTGCACGCTCTTGCCTGATTCGGGTCGCATTTCTCCTATTCTCATCTACTCTATTTTGACTATTGCTTCTATACTGACTAACTCTTTGAGATAAATTCCTATTGGCATCAAGACGCCGCTGTCTTGCTTGTATTCGTAAGCTACGTCTTGCAGGTGTATTATATCCTTGCTCAAAAATCCTACGAATACGATTACCTCTAGCCCTAGCTCTTTGACTTCTATCCATTTCACTCTCTAAAATTCTTCTATTAAGGTCTCGACGCTGTGAAGCTCGACGTCTTCTGTCTTCCTCCCGTTCTCTGTCCCGAAATACTGGGTCTCGTCTGTGCACTTGGTGTTGCAATGTATTGTCTGCTTGCTCCAATTCTCTAACTAAAGGGTCAGATCGTCGAGCAGCGTGTTCTAAATGGTCTCGAATTCGTTCTCTTTCCCGAAATTCAAGGTCTTCTCTGTGAACTGCATGTTGCACAGTATTGACTGCTTGCTCCAATTCTCTAACTAAAGGGTCAGATCGTCGAGCAGCGTGTTCTAAATGGTCTCGTATTCGTTCTCTTTCCCGAAATTCAAGGTCTTCTCTGTGAACTGCATGTTGCACAGTATTGACTGCTTGCTCCAATTCTCTAACTAAAAGGTCAGATCGTCGAGCAGCGTGTTCTAAATTGTCTCGAATTCGTTCTCTTTCCCGATATTCTGTGTCTCGTCTGTGCTCCTCTCGTTGCGAAGAATTGGCTGCTTGATCTGAAATTCTAAGTAGCCTATTACTTCTTCTAAGCTGATGTCTTTCATTGTCCGTTATTCTTTGAACATGTCTATATTCTTCATTTTCCCTACGCTGACTTTGAGATAAAGCGTTATCATGCCTCTCTTGCGCAGCGTATTCTGAATCTGACCTATTCAAATTGTTCCTGTTTTGTCTTCTCCTAGATCTACTAGCAGCGGACAATCTTTTCTGCCTGGGCATTTTGATAAAATAATATGTATGTAATAATATTAGTAGTATGTATGTATGTATGTATATATGTAATATATATCAATATATATATAAATATGTTAGTATGTGAATATATAGAAAATATATAAAGATATAAAATGTATTATAATTATAATTTCTATAATAATAATAATATAAATAAAATAATAATTATAAAAATATTTTTCAAATAAAGAGTTTAAATATATAAACAACTTGCGATTTGCATCAATGGTATCGAGCAGCCAGAAAAAACGTCCGAACCGATACCGATACCGATTCCCACTAATTGTATGTACACACAATGCCTAACGGACAACAGCAAATTCCCGCGCGCGTGCTACATGTATATATACATATGTGCATACATATGTACATGTACTGCATAACAATCACTAACACACGCGAAATATGTATAATTGTCCGCCTCACTCAAATAATTGCAAATGTCACCGCAAACAATGTTATTTCTGTTGCACTGACTTGAATAAATCACTCGATATTATATTAAAACAACTTTAAATTAATTAAATTGATGAATCGGGAATCGTAATCGTAATCGTTGAAATCGATGTTGCTCATGCCAAGAGTAGCCACCAACTAAATTTTTGACCAGCTTGTTGAAGTCTGGCAACATTAAACTATCTCAACCACTCTTCTCTATCATCGAAATCAGCTGTTAAAAAATTGCTACATTGGGCGCGAAATTTAAAATGAAATACAATGCCTTTATATTTGTGATTCTTTCTGCCGGAACTCTTATGTATTTAAATGCAATGATAATAAATGTAAACTTATTGAATATATGTGTGAGATAACATACATATTAATTATTATAATTATTATCAATTCCGTATTTTCAGTGTTGTAAAATGATCTGCCGTCTCTCCTGCAGGAGAATGCACAGCACTCAGCTTTTATCAAGTGCCATCATATGGCATTTTGAAATGCATACAAATATCTACATACATATATTTTTCATCAATCGTAAATGCGTATGAACTTAAACCATGTTAATATAGTGTAATAGAATATTGAACCCAAATGATATCGATAATTCTGCCTAGCGCTCGTACTTGCGTTCGCACTCTTTGTACACATGCTCATTGTAGTTACTTGAACAAACAAATGTACATATGCTATCTCGCTCGCACACAAAATGTCAATGATTTTGATTTAAGTGAATTAAAAGCAAAATCTAAATATCTTCTTTGTTTATAGGACAATCGCTTTTTAATATGCTTAGATTTCATCTACCTGTTCAATTAAGAAGAGTTTTATTAAAAAGTGTGTCTGAAAACCGTTCTGCGGGCGAAGGAGGCGTGACATCTAAAATTTAAAACAAACTTGATCTGCGCCCGCTATCCAGGAACCTACATACCAAGTTTGAAGTCTCTAGCTCTTATAGTCTCTGAGATCCTTTGACTCAAACAGACGGACAGACGGACAGACAGACGGACATGGCTCAATCGACTCGGCTATTGATGCTGATCAAGAATATATATACTTTATAGGGTCGGAGATGCTTCCTTCTGCCTGTTACATACATTGCACAAAACCATTATACCCTTTTTGACCATTTTCAATGGGCACAGGGTATAAAAACCTAAATACCTTTAAGTACTCGTCTTTCAATACTTTGTAAATAGCATCGCATGTTTCGGGAATAATTACGGCCTTCGACATTCTGAACTCGTATGAAAGGCTAGTCATGCTTGATCCAGAAGCTAAATACCGAAGAGTCACCGCAAGACGCTCGCCTGGTGAAATTGGCTCGCGAAAATTTGTGGTGTTTTTTTTAATAAGTGGAGTGACCCAAGCTGTGAGCTGGTCGAATGTTGCTCCGTCCATACTCAAAGAGTTTTTAAACTTGTGCGGAATACTTCGCTGCTCTCCACTTAACTTTATATACATCCCCTCTTTCCGACGAGTCAAATTTATTTTGTCGACCCAGCAACTGCGCTTGCCTTGGGTTCATCAACGTCATCATCCTCTAGAAACATCCCAATAGCCGCCAACGCAACAAGCTCAGCTTCCCCTCGTAAATTCATTTTTTATCCAGAAGAATCACAAAGTCCCGAAAAAACAAAATGGTAATTATCTGTTCTATGCCGAAACTATTAAAAAAAAAAAAAAAAACCTCAAAAAGAGGGCGATTTTAGATGAATTTAGGTGAACAAATTTTGAAATTTTAATAAAAAATTAACTTTCGCAAGATTGTTTTGTGTTTTGCATGGTTGCTTTGTGCTTTTCAAGGTTGCTTTTCGTTATTTACTGTCGCATGTCAATTTTAGCGTTTCCCAACACTTTTTATAACGGGATCCGTACAAAAATTGTATTCGCCCAAAATTGTGGAATAATGTCGTGTTCAGGATGTTTAATAGGCACTAGGGAGTTCAGTCGGTTTAGTGACGATGAATTGTTCAACTTCTTACGCCGCCATAATGTTATTTTAAATAAACGTATATGTCCGAAATGTGGTGCGGTCTGCAAATTCGACTCTCGGGACGACTCTATATTTTTTTTTCGCTGTCGTGCATCGCATATGCAGCAGCAAGGAAAAAAGAAGCGAGTTAGAGTGCAATGCAGTTTTCAAGAGAGTGTGCGGGTGAATACCTTTTTCGAAGGATCTACATTAACAATTCGCGAAATTTGCGACTTTGTAAATTTAGACTGCGTAAGAATGAAAGGTGAGACGAATTACCTAATGGAAGAGATGGGATTGTGAATGCAATCCGTAGTTGATTGGAAGAGCTTCCTGAGAGAAGTTTATATTGACTGGAGCATTTCGCACAGTCGACTGAAAATTGGAGGCCCTGGGAAGATTGTTGAAATTGACGAGGCCAAAGTTGGAAAACGGAAATATAACTGCGGTCGAGTTGTCGACGGCCAATGGGTGTGAAAGTGAAGAAAGTGGCGACTTCTTTATCATGCCTGTAGAATGCCGCAATACAGAAACATTATTTGTTTGTTTGTCCACCAGACGGTCAAACATTCCAAAAATTTTGTTCACCCAGACACGCGAGCGCACACGCAAAACATTGAAAGATTATGGCGTGACATGCGGGACGATCTTCCACATTTTGGCAGGAAAAAAGAGCATTATATTGTATACTTGTCGAAATTTCATTTTTTAAAAACTTACAAAAGCCATAAAGAAGAATTCATGAGCTTTTTATGGCCATTGGCAAGCTGTATGATCCCAATAGAGCAGCTGTAATAAATGTAGACTCTCATGGTGCTGTGGTAAGTTGTATGAGATTATCGCGCCGAAGCCAAAAAGTTTTTCAAAAAACAAAATCGCGCGCGCGACTATCTAAGTCCCCCTCCTCATCAATACAGTTTATACCCCACTTTTCTGATATATTAATTGCAAGTCTCTAGAAATGTTATTAAATCAATCTTTACATCTTCACCACCCTTTAGGATGATGTTGATGACGATGATGCCAACAATTACTGACGATGCCAACTATGTGATTATAATTGATGACGACCCTTGCTTTTTCACCTGACCTTGCTCTTGACCCAATTTTATTCAGGATGCCTTAGGACAAAACGGTCCTTTTCAGGACCACCAAAAAGTTTCCTCAAAGAGATTTTTTTTATCTTATTTATTTTATTTGCTTATTCACGTTTTTGACATGATTCTGTTATTAAAAGTGTTGGAAAACGCAAAAGTTCACATGCTAGAGAAAAATTTAGTGTTGACAAACGTTTCATATAAGTGACATCATGCTCAAAACAGCCCTGCAAAAGTTAATTTTTTATTAAAATTTCAAAATTCAATAAAAAAAAAACTTGTGGAGACCCCCTAAAAATTTGTTCACCTAAATTCATCTAAAATCGCCTTCTTTCTGAGGTTTTTTTTTAAGAGTTTCGGCATAGAACAGATAATTACCAACAAAATATTTTCTTCACAATGTGCTTTTCACAATGGGATTGGGTTCATTTGAGCTGCTTTAACTTTAACAGCTGTTTAAATAATTTATATCAAAATTGTGACAATCCCCTTCACAAAATGTTTTTAACAGAATGTGAAAGGGAGTGTCACATTTTTGTGACTCCAAAATTTTGTGATAAAGCTTTTGGTGTTCACATTGCTTTTGACGTTGTGAAGCTGTTTTGTGAAGCTTTATGAAGCAGTGAGAACCCAGCATAACCTATAGACAACTCATCCCACATGCAGAAGACTTTAGATTGAGTCCCCCTGAGAAAATTTCAACGGGAACATTTTTATTTTCATTATTTTTATCATAAGAACATCGAAGAATAAATACATTTATTATGGTTGATGATTTAGTAAAAAAAATAATTTGTTATTTCAGTTATAAATATTTTATTCACCTAAAAAATTTTATATTAGAAATGTAACATTTACAGGGTATGAGAGTTTGCATACAAAATCATAATGACATCAAAGAAGAAGCAATGCAATGTTGAACATTTTCTCAATTCGACACATGCAACCCATACTTATGTGCATACTTATTGTAAGATGCACAAATACAATCATCAGCCTCGGCCCCCGACTATTACTGTCTCTGTCGGGCTATATCAGGGCACGAATGTGCAAAGAGGATGAGAGATGAATATTCTCATTCCGTATGATTTCTCGACGCGCGCTGCTTTTGTGTCAGCAGAGCTCGTTCTCATTCCCTTTGCACACACATACACTGATATTTCTCAATATTGCGTACATTAGATTTCTGCGCAACGAACCTGAACTTTGAATGCACTATACATTTAAATATAATAATTCATAATCCAATTGAACCAAACACCCGTATATTAATGTAAATAAAACACTATTACAATATTGTTTAGTTCATGTTTGCTTAAAAATAAAAAAACAAAAATTTATGTACACTTGATAGGTTTATTGAGAAAAATTTTTTTTTAATTGTATACAAGATTAAATAAAATTCTTAAATTAAAACAAATAAATACTATTAGTAATAACCCAAATTATATATTAAAATTAAATAAGAAATATCAGTCTGTATTTGCAGTATACTTTTTACAAAGTATAGTATCTGGTTGTGGAAGGGTAAAGCTTTGCCCAAAGTCGACTGAAGGCGAAAATGACGAAACAAGCGCGATTGGACGATCTGTTTGTATGCGTGAATTGCTTCACGAAATGAGAATACAGAATGAGAATATTCATCTCTCATCCTTTGCACATACGAACCCTGATATAGCCAGTCAGAGACAGAGGCCGAGCATGATCTGTTTGCATGTGTGCATCTTACAATAAGTGTGCGCATATGTATGGATTCCATGTGTCGAATTGAGAAAATGTTCTACATTGCTTTGCCTCTTCGATGACGCCATTAAGCTTTTTGTAGGTAGCCTCTCATATACTATAGGAGTTAAATTTTTAATAACAAATTTTCAAGGTTATTTAATTATTTATAATTGATAAAACAAATCTTTGCATTTGTTTGATCATCATCCTTTACGAAAATATTAAATTTAGTGCGTTTTTTTGTATAAAATAATGTGAGTAAAAAATTTTTAAGGCAGCTGGTATTTCATAGTGCGAATATTTTCAGTTTCGCTGGCTGTTCTAGCTACGAGCTCTGCCAGTCGACTGAAGCGGCCACAAAAATAAAGTCCCTTTGGTCGAAGCGTCCACTCTCAAAATATTTCCCAGCCGAGAGTGGACGATCCGCGAGCAATAACGAATGGCACATTCGTTTGTATGGGATGAGTTCTCTATGGGTTATTTGCTTAGTGTCAAAACGCAACAGTTATGGCGTATCAAATCACTAAAATTTCAAACAACTAAAATTAGAACACAAAATTTTTTTCAAAATCAAGCCAAACTAGTGAAGGTGGTGCAGCAGCAGCGATAACAGCTGGACCACATTGTCCACCAAATGGAACAGCAGCAACTACATATAGAGCAGCTGTTCCTGCAGCAGCCGGTACAGCACCAACCGGTGTATCATTGGCAGAAGCCATATTTTGTTTTTTGAGTTTATTTGTGTTTTCAATAAGATTACTTTGTTGAAAATAATCGGTATTATATTGTATGGCAGCACAAAATCTGTTAAGTTTATGTTAATGAATAACAACTATCTGGCAGCGCCAATGTGAAACTGTGTACTTGGTAAGCGCGCTGCTATTACGCTGGAGTAATTATTAAGTTTGTCAGCTATTGAATAAAACGCAACTTAATATTATGAACTCCGGGAGTTTGTTTTTATTTAGTCGAACACGCAATTTATCCCAACAGGTTATGGGCCCAGGAGAAATTAAAATAAAAATTGTCAAGACAGTGTAAGTATAATGCGTAGTGGGTGCCGCTTATATATTTTTGTTGTCAAAAATAATTAGTGTAAAAATGGCAAATAATAGCTATCGAAAAGCTAGACGAGGAAAACTATGGAATTTGGTGTGTCCAGATGCGTAGTGTGCTAGTTCATTCAGATTTATGGCGAGTTACTAGTGGTGCTGAAGTAAAGCCAGATGTGAACAGTGGAAATTGGGAAAAAGCTGATCAAACGGCATTAGCAACAATTACATTGAGTGTAAAATCTACACAGTTAAATTATATAAAAAACTGCAGTACATCGGCAGAAGCGTGGCAAAAACTTAAAGAAGTGCACGAGCCAAGCGGGCCAGCGAGAAAAGTAACATTATATAAATCATTATTAAATCTTCGTTTGTCTGAGGATATGAACGTGGTTCAATACGTAAATTATTTCGAGAGCGTAATTGATAAATTAAATGTAGTCGGTGTTGTTTTAAATGACGAAGTTGTAGTCATTATATTGCTCTCAAGTCTGCCAAAACATTTGAAAATTTTGTGTTTGCAATGGAAATTCGTGATGAACTACCAAATTTCAACTTATTGCGAAATAAATTATTTGGAAGAAGCAGATCGCAGAAATCAAGTTAAAGATGAAAACGGTGAACAGCAAGCATAATTGATCATAATTAGAGCTAAACGACATGAAAGTGAATTAAAGAAAATGACGCTCAACGAAACGCGAGCAAGGGCAAGGAATGTTTTGTCGTGTAGCAAGCGCGGGCATTTTGGGCAGCCTGTCCGAACAAATAACAATAGAGCATACCAAAGTGAGGAAGCGAGCTTAGTGAAGCAAGAAACGAAAGAAAACCACAGAGCTTTCGTTAAATGTTAAATGTTGAAATTGTTTCTCTGCTCATTCAAAGTACGAATGCGTCAATGAATGGTGTGTAGACAGTGGAGCTACCACACATATGTTCAACAATCGTGAATTATTTCTTTCCTATACTGAAGCCACATGATAAAAGTGTTAGTGGCTGGAAATAGGTCAATTATGCAATCGGTATTGGAACGATGCGAATAAAAGCGAAACGTAATCAGAGTTTAATTGAAAAAGTGTTGCAACGTACCAGAATTACAAGCAAACTTTTGTCTCCGTTAGTCATGGCACTGAGAAACGGTCGTGAATTATTTAGCAACAATATGTGCGATGAAAAAGATTATAGATGAAAATAAGTAATTGCAATTGCCTATAAAGACAACGCATATATGTTCAGAAACAGTTTTCAAAAATTATTCGTATCGTGGACAGATAAATAGCAAAGTTTATCAAGCTTTCATCTGAACGGAATCGTCCAGGGTATTGAGCAGAAAATACAGACTAAGAGTGAACGTTAGGTGTGTGTCATGTATGAAAAGTCAAGATTTGTTCACAACCATTTGCAGACGCAGATTATCGAGCGAAAAATGTTCTTGAAATAATACATTCCGATGTGTGCGGACCTTTTAACATAAATTCGATTGGCAGAAATAAATATTTTTTAACATTTATTGATGACAAGTCCAGATACGCATCCGTAATATTTTTGAAAAATAGGTGAAGTATTTGAACATTTTAAGAGTTACAAGATCCAGACACTTAGAAGTAATAATGGCGGTGAATACCTAAGTAATGAGTTTGATCGGTATCTGCAAGCCGAGGGTATAAATCGACAGCTCGCAGTGCCACAAACGCCACAACAGAATGGCGTAGCCGAGCGTTTTAATCGCACCTTAGTTGAGATGGCACGTTGCTTGTTAGTGCATTCGGGACTCGAGGAAAAATTCTGAGCAGAAGCATGTGCATGTGCATTGTACATCAGGAATCGCACAACAACAAGGGCATTACATAACGTCACACCGTTTGAAGTATGGTTTGAGAGAAAACCAGTAGCCAAGCATTTTAGAACATTCGGATGTTTAGCAATTGGTCTCGACAAGACACAGAAGCGCAAATTTGCTGCCAAAGGAAAAGAATATATATTCGTCGCATTTAGTACCGCAACTAAAGGTTTCAGACTATACGATATTGAAAAACGAGAGATTGTAATAAAGCGTGATATTAAGTTCGAAGAAAATCTTCTAATGGGTTTCCAAAATACTACTGATTTTTCTTGTGTGATTCAAAGAAATATAGAAACGGACAAAGAAGTTGCTGAAGAAACGGACAAAAAGATGCCGAGGAAACGGACAGCACTGATTCTAGAGAGTATTATAGTCCAGAGGAGATTGAAGCGCTACCAGAATCTCACAGCAATGATGATATCGTACCAAAATACGGATCTGGCAGACCACGCATAGTGCGAACTGGAAGACCGGGCAGACCTTCAAAGCAGAAAAATGTCATGATGGTGATTGAATTCTAGCAATTCAATTAACTGGAAGAAGGCCATGCAGCTTGAGTTTGACTCGCTCGTGGCTAACAATACTTGGAGTTTGGTCGATCTGCCATCAGGCAAGAAAACAATCGGAAGCAAGTGGGTCTAGAGTTTAAAAGGAGACACTGATGGTTACTTAGATCGATTCAAGGCAAGGCTAGTGGCTAAAGGACGTAGCCAACAATATGGAATCAACTATGAAGAAACATTCTCACCCGTAGTACGTTACGCAACAATACGTATGGTATTTGCACTTGCAGCGCAACTCCAATTACACATGCACCAAGATGGATGTGTGCACAGCGTATTTAAATGGAGAGCTGAGTGACGAAATTTATATGACACAACCCGAGATGTTTATAAGCAAAGAGTATCCTAATCGAGTAGCAAAATTAAACAAAGCTATTTATGGTTTAAAGCAGTCTGGACGTGAATGGAATTTCAAGCTAGATGGCATTCTAAATAAGTATGGATTTGTTCCATGCAGTAGCGAACCATGCTTATATACAATGTTCGTCGGCGAAAATATAAACCTTGTAGCAGATACGTCGATGATATATTAATCGCGAATAAGAATAATAAGGATCTTCATGACATAAAGCTATACATTGGAAAGCAATTCAAGTCAGTCGACAAGGGAGCAGTAAGCAGCTTTCTTGGGTTTGAAGTTGAACGTTCTGGAGAAACCTGTGATGTGTTTGTGTGTCAAACCAAATATATTGACATGTTGTTATATCAGTACAATATGCAGAGCTGTAGGTCAGCTGCGACACCGTTGAATACAGGATATCAAGCTAAGGATTCAGATGACTTCAAGCCAGTAAATGCAACTAAATATCAGGCTCTTATTGGCAGTTTAATGTACTTGGCGATATCTACAAGACCAGACATTCTACAATCTGTCTCGACACTTTCGCAGAAGAATAAAAATCCAACAAGCGAAGACGACAATGGTGCAAAACATATTTTACGATATTTGTCCAACACGAAGAATCTTAATTTGCATTACTATAAAACAGACAGTCCAATCGAAGATTATACTGACGCCGACTGGGGAGGTAATATAATCGATAGAAAATCTTTTACAGGGTATATGTTCTTCTTGGCTGGAGCGGTTTTTTCCTGGGAGTCGCATAAGCAGACCACGGTGGCCCTAAGCAGCACTGAAGCGGAGTACATGGCATTGGCTGCAGCGGCGAAAGAAGCGGTGTATTTGAGAAGCCTCGTCAAGGAAATAGGTTGTTTTCCTACCGATCACCCTTTGTGTATTTATGGCGATAATCTCAGCGCTCAACATTTAGCGAAAAATCATATGTATCATGCAAGAAGCAAGCACATCGACATAAGATACCATTTTATCAGAGAATTAGTTGATAATGAAGAAATTGTTTTAAAATATGTCGACACATCAAATATGATAGCAGATATTTGTACTAAAAATTTAAATAAGCAAAAACACATGAAATTGTTAAGCATGACAGGTTTAAGGAACAATATATAAAAATGAATGTAATTTTGAATTGAGAAGAAGTGTTGAAAATAATCGGTATTATATTGTATGGCAACACAAAATCTGTTAAGTTTATGTTAATGAATAACAACTATCTGGCAGCGCCAATTTGAAACTGAGTACTTGGTAAAGCGCGCTGCTATTACGCTGAAGTAATTATAAGTTTGTCAGCTATTGAATAAAACGCAACTTTATAATTTGAACTCCGGGAGTTTGTTTTTATTTAGTCGAACACGCAATTTATTCCAACATACTATATGGTTAGTTAAGCAATCCACATATAAATTTGTATTCAAATACTAATTACTTTTACTGATTACAGATACCATACTGGCCAAACAACAAAGATTGTTATTGAGTCGGGTGCCATGCTCATATTCATAGAATTGCTCTCTAGTCCCCATGACGATATATATTCTACAAATGCGCTAATTAAGATTGTATAAGTCGTTTACAATTGACTAAGATACTATAAACAAATAAAATACACCGAAGGTAATTAAACAAGTCGTACTTCTTTCAGATTCCAAGAAATGAACTGTAAATAAGAGTTTAAATTAAATTGATTTATGTTAGCTGCTACCAGGGTGACAGCTTTGTATGTCTTTCCCATACAACTCTGCCGTGGCTCCTAGAAGCGTCTAATAGACATACAAAAACTAAAACTTTTTAATTGAACTCTTTTCTGCACCATCATTTAGGTGAAGTTAACAGCACATATTTTTAGTGTGGTATCCCCAGTTGGCCAATCCACAACACAAAATTAAATACATTTTAGATTGTGTTATATGAATATAAGCATAATACATATTTCAAAATGTTTTAATATATTTATTATTTAAAAGTATGTGAACAATGCTCACATATGTTGCAAATAATATTTTCTAAATTGGTTTTAAAAAATTTTTTGGTACAGTACTGACATATAAAACAACTACGATTCGAGCATTCTGAGAATGACGTAGTCTTAAACAAGCATTAAAGGATTAAATCATTTAAATAATCTCCAAATTTGAGAATTTTATCAAACATTTCGCTTCTGTATAAGTCATTAGGCTTTAAGTTTGTAAGTAAAACGTTTAACGCACATGATTCTGAAAATTAAAAAATTTAAATTTCGCAATTGTAACCATCCAATTGCTTGTCTTGTTGAATTGAAGCCACTGAATAATTTTCTTTCTTCTGGCTATTATATTATTTTCAAATACATATATTATATTAATTTTCAAATACACTATCCCAAAATGATTTTCAAATGGACCTAAAAAGACTATCTTTTTTTCTTTTGATTAATGAGTAATGAATAGAATTGATTCTCGAAAAAAAACTGGATATAACTTCTTAAACCATTTTGAATACACTCCTCTTTTTCGAAGCAATTTTTATCTAATGCTTGGCTTTAGATAGCTTTTGTTTGAACGACAATTCATCAAAATCTTTTGTAGATTTCGACATACTATGTCTTTTTCGTGGTCTCACAACCATTTCATTAAATGGTTGCAGAACTTCTGCTCTTGCAAGTTCAACTTGTCTGCCAATTTACTTTGAAAATTTAATGTACAGTAGATGGTCTGATTTTGTGATACAAGCCGTTGTACTTCTGTACTTATTTTTTGAAATTTTACTCTAAATGGACTTATTTCAGCATTAGTTTGCAATGTTAAATCTTTAATTACATTGCTAGTCTCTGCCAATTTTATAGTATCCATTAATAATGCGAGAAATTATGAGTAGCATCATCCACAATTTTATCAACGTTTGGGGAAAGAAGTATGATTGCAATATATTTGAACCATTCTTCTAAACCTTTAGCATTCTTTATTGAGTAAACACAGCTCAACGCGTTACTTAACCCTTTCAGGACCGAATTAAATTGGAGGGACTTACAAAATATTTGAGGTTATATTATGGTTAATGTGACAACAAATATTAACCAAAATAATTTTCAAGGACCTACGTATCCTGGTTTGTCCGTACTGAAATTTTGCCTATAGGCAACATTGGGCCTAAATGGTATACATTTTGGAAAACACGTATACGCAATTCTTGACCTAAAAATTCATTTATTTAATTTATTAAGTTTTCATCTTGTAACTGATTATAAACTTGAAAACATAAAACAAATTTACATAGGTTTCCAGCACTTTTATCTATAAAGTTACATGCTTATATAATATTATAGATTTAGAAAAGCCTTATATATGATACGAAACAAAGCAATTCTTTTGAGGATAAGATAGAGCAAAGATAGACGTCACACTGTTTTGCACAGTCTGCATCTGCCTTTTGAGCCCCACTGAATCCAATGATCAGTTTTGTCGTATCTAATGGCCTTAGAAGGTTCCGGATTATAAACTCTTTTAGATTTTTGAGTTGATGAGTCAGATAGAGCTGGGGACGCTGGAGCTGGAGTCACGCGAGTCATATTGAAACAAGAGCTGGACGCTCTTTCTTTCGTGATGGTTTTTGATTGTTACATCGAAACAGTTCATTGGCAATGTCTAACTTAAAATTTATTAGAGGCATGTGTCCATTCTTATCTTTGGTGCAAATCAAGTATCTGCGGAATAATAGCCAACTATTGACAACGACCTAGTTGATTAGAATTGTCATTTAAATGAAAATTTGTTTTTATTTTCTCAAATCTACTTCGTTTCATTGAATCCGCCATTGCAGGTAGACTAAATTCGGATGCCCATGTCATTTGCAATACATGTAATTTGACTCCACCCAAGTGCAGCAAAACTCCAATAAATCGTTTGATTTCTATAATATCGCACTTAAGTTCAACTCCATTATTTTGTAAAGCGCATATATATTAGTTTCAATACACATTTTCTGCAAAAGAAAATTAAGACATTGGTTTCTTTACTTCTGAACCATTGATGGATTCCATGAGTTGAATGCTTCATTTCCACTCCAGATACTTTTTCTCCATCTCAATGAGTCCTGATTAACCTTTTCAAAAATTTGTTGCACCGTTTTATTATTGTTTTGTATACCACTTAAGACCAATGTTGCTTATGTGCAACATTGTCTTTGGAAAAATCCAGAGGCAAAAGTCAACATATTTGGTTTTAAAATTTATTTCTCATCTTTTAACTTATCTTATTTTAGTCACTTAATGCACTTTTTGTCTGAAGTCTGAATTATATGGTTAACGCAATTAAATTAAATGCAAAATCACTTTTCTGGCAAATATTGCATCGTATGTTAACTTAGCGAATACGAAGAACTCACAATACCTATCGGCTCTTTTTCAATACTGGAATATAGAAAAATTAACAGACAAATAGACGGAATAAAAACAAACCGAGAAACAAAATTGGACAACGCTTATTTTGTCATGTAAAGACAATGTTTACTATAGGCAACAACGATCCTGAAAGGATTAAAAACGCTCTGAGTTAAATATTGATCAAGCCAACAACATCGTCTATTTTAAGACACATAGTTTTGCAGAAATGGCTTGTACAAAATTGAACACAGACCAAGTGCCACTAATTTTAAAAACAAATTTTAACCAATTTCGTTATACGTCGAAAGATCTATGTTTCTATACTCTTTTAAATTGACCCCAACTTATGCGAAACTTACATCAGTCGTAATTCCTCTTGTAAAGCTGTCCATATCATATGATGTATGATTGGAGATAATTGGTTGTGCGAGAGGAAAAACAATTTTACTGACTGAAATATGAGCAACCAATGAATATAAAAATATAAGTTTGCTTACGAAGCTCATCGGTTTCACAATATTTCCAGTAGCATCAATATGTAGAGTGTGCGGTTTTATATGGGTCAAAAACAAATGTGTCCCATAAGAAAACTTCTAGTTTCGTGGAAAGAAACTGAATAAAATAAAAATACCCATTTGAAATCATATTGTAGGCATCCTTAAAGGGATCCTTATCGAAATCAAATTGTCTATTTTCCTCCGATATGAAGTTTCTGTAAAAGGATAACTTCTCATTGGTAATCTGGTCATTACCAGATCTAGATCGAGACATGTTAAGATTATGTATTCAAACGCATTTTTGATTCTAATAGCAGCCTTTACCATAAATCTGTTGATAGATCTGCACTGCGTTGACTTTTTATACGCAATTGTATGGGAATCTTGTGGACTGCTTGTGTATGTGTAATACATTACATATATAATACATACATATACACATTGTGTATACATTACAAGGCCATCATAAGACCCACGAAAGAAAATTTGGTTGCATGGCGGATGAAATCAGTATCCATATGCAACAACCGACCTTTTGTTTAATCTTACATTTTTCAAATATTAAACCCATGCATTATTAAAAGAGATATATGCTTCTCAAAGAATGTGTTCAATACCTTCTCTTTTGTAAAAAATACCACATAATTCATTTAAAGTGACTTTAAATTCAGCAATACTCATTTCCGTGTCTAAATTTATGCAATCTGAAAATGTTGCTTGCCAACTTTTTAAATTAACGATTAAAGGAACTGATCTTCTTAAGCTTTCGTGGAACTTGTAGCATTTTTTCCTAAAGCATTTTAATGCACCTTCAAAATATGTAGCTTGCGTCCATAATATTATTGGAAGGACTATTATCAATGCAACTTAATATGGAAATATTATTAGCGTCTATATTAGACATACATAATAATATAAGAATCATTGATCAACTTTGAACTATACTTAGTACTAATGTCTATGTTTGACATATTACTAACATTATTAATTTCTAAGTTCGCAGAGTTTAACTTTCTCTGCCTTGTGCACTCAGCAGTCAGCAGATTTATCTTCTGCACTTTCCTGATTTTATTATAAGCGTTTCTCACGATTTCATAATTCTGAAATTCTCTCTAACAAATTTTGTATTTATAAAAAGGATCGTACCTCACGTATTGGTGGTGGTGTGCTTATTGCTATTGTTGCTGATTTATTTCCGGAAGCAGTATTGACCGATTGTTCTACTGATATTGAATTTGTGGCTGTCAAAATTAGTATTAGTGGCATTAATATTTATATTACATGTTCTTATATCCCTCCTTCTTCAGACAACTCAATCTATTCTCTGCATCCTTCTGATTTCATTCTGTTCTATCTATGCTCTCTGATCGTGACTTTCTGGTTGTTCTTGGTGATTTCAATATTGCTGGAACACATTGGATTTCTTGTCCCGACTCAAACGTTCTGACTTGCACGATCCAACAGGATTTTCTTGATAATGTTTGGGATGTCAGTGTGTCAGATCAATGATATCCCAAATTCATTGAACAGGATGCTTGATCTCGTTTTTGTTTTAGATCCCTCTTTTTATCTGTCTTTCGTACTAATCCCATATCTTTTCCTGAATACCACTATCATCCGACTTTGGAGGTGTTGATGGACTTACCAGTCCGTATGGTTAGTTCATGTGGTAAGCCGTTAAAGAATGTTCGTTAATTTCGGGAACCCGATTTTTCCAGACTATCTCAACTCTTACTACTGACTGGCTGGTCCCGGCTGTACGGGTGCAAGGACTTGGACCGTGCAATATAGATTTTTTTTCAACTTCAAACTCTTTACTTGATTTATGTGTTCCGTTGTGTGCTAAAAGCAGATCTAACAAACCTGTTTGGTATACAAGGGAATTAACTAATATGAAAAATAGGAAATCAGGATTGTATATGAAATTCAAGAAAACTGGCTCTTTCTTGGATCTTTCCCGATATCTGGTTGCACGTTCCAATTTTTCTGCTCTGAATTACCACTGCTATAAAGATTACCTTAGAGGTTGCAAATTGCAGTTTCAAAGGGATCCTAAAAAGTTTTATTCAAATGTCAGTTCTAATCACCAACACTTCCATTTACCGTGTTTTTTGAAAATAAGACCGCTGATTCTGATCAGGCTATGGCCGATTTATTTGCGGAATTTTTTCAAACAACATATAGCGTTCAAGTCGATCAATCGGGTTCGCCTTATCCCTATCGTGTAAATACCTCTAATTGGACCTTAAATCACTGAAAGCTCGCTTTTAAATGATCTAAAGGCCGGAAAACCGGAATTTCCACATGTACCGGACGGAGTACCAGAATGTGTTCTTAGGTACTGCGCTGAAGGTCTTTTGAAACCACTGTATAACTTATTTAAACTTTCTGTGGAGTTATGCTCTTTCCCTAGAATATGGAAAGAATCATTTATTATTCCTTTACTTAAAAAAGGAAAAAGTCTGATGTCACTAACTATAGTGGTATATCTAAGTTGTCTGATATTCCTAAAACTTTTGAGAAACTGATAACTTCTCAACTGCAATATCTTTGTAGATCTATAATTTCACCCTGCCAGCCTGCCTGGGTTTGTGAAATATAGATCTACTAACACTAACTTATTGGAATTCACTTCATTTGTTATACATGGTTTTCAAAATAAAACTCAAACTGATGTTATTTACACTGATGTTAGTAAAGCAATCGACTTCGTTAGGTTATGTCAGGTTAGATGGGGTGCCGTAACAACGCACTTAGGCCTGGATAGGACCGTTGTGATCCCCCGGTTCCGTCAACTCTTTCTGCCTACGTGGAGACTTAATAACTGAATCAGAAGGGAGTCCAGTTCGACGACTGAATGAATTTGGCAATTTTGCGAGGTGGCAATGCGGCAAGATCGCCTAGAATGTTTAGGAAGGGTTTGCCCAGGGAGCGGAATCTTCTGTTCCTTAGAGCCGGGCAGGAGCAGAAGAAGTGCTCCGGTGATTCTTCTTCCCCTTCATCCCTGCAGCTCCTGCCGAAATCGATGGATGGAGAGTTAAGTCTTAGGGCGTGAATGCCTACAAGCCAATGGCCGGTCAGGGAGCGTACGACGAGAGAGCAGTCGCTTTTGGTGAGGTTGCACAGAGCTGAGGATCGAGCCTTGTCTATAAGAGGCCAAGTCAGTCGAGCCACACGGCCGACCGGGGTGGTTTTCTATCGTGTGGTACTTATCATGTCTGATTGAGTGCGGAGCAGGAGTTTACAGGTCGCTAGAGGCATTACTTGTATCCTCTTTATCCGGAAGGAGGACTTCAGTCGTGTCCCTTCTAGCCAACTTGTCTGCTATGCAGTTGCCTGAGATGTCCTGATGCCCAGGAACCCATATTAGGATGATGTCGAAATGTTCTGCCATCTCGTGTAGAGATTTGCAACATTTCGAAACCGAAATAGATTTTGTGGTAGTCGCTGCTATGGATTTAATAGCCGCCAGACTATCACTATATATGTTTATAGGGCCAGAGGTGGCAAAAGAGTTCTTGAGAATAGTAAGAGCTTCGTTGATTTCTAAAATTTCAGCTTGGAATACACTACAATGATCAGGGAGCCTGAACGAGTGATTGATACCTATTTGAAGGGAGTATACACTTCCTCCTACCTGGTGATTTAGTTTAAAACCATCAGATAGAGCGTGAGGTTTGCCCGGAGGTACGGCGACCCACTCCCCTCTGCGAGAAATGAGCGTATGGAACGCGGTAGTCGTTTTCTCGGTTGGCATACAGTAGTCCGTTTTGGGTGGAATATCCTTATTTAGCAGAAGGATTGAGGAGTGACCTGATAGATGTTCACACCAGTAGTTGGTGTCTCTAAGGCGAATGGCTGCCAGGGTGGAGATTTCTACACTGCTTTGTTGGATTGGTGGTATATTCAGAATGGCTTCAAGTGCCTAACTTGGTGTCGTGTTCATGGCACCCGTGATGCACACTTCCGCCCTTCTCTGAATTTTGTTTAGTTGTTTTGAGGTGGATATCCTTGATAGGGTAGGCCACCAAACAAGGATCCCGCATAACAGAATATGTCTGACTATAGCTATGTAAAGCCAGCGGACAATATACGGAGACATGCCCCATAACCATCTATCCAGTACTAATCGCAAGTATTTAGCACTGCCGCTGAAGGATAGAGCGGAATTTTTGAGTTTAGGGGGGATTAGAGAGGAGATCTTGTATCGTCTTGAAAAGAGAACAAGTTCTGTTTTTTCAGGGATTACCCCTAAGCCACATTTATCAGCCCAGGTGGCCAACCTATTTAGTTTGACCGTCATAAAGTCTGGGGATATTTCCCGGTGAAGATCAAAGCGACGTCATGCGCGTAGGCAGTTATCTGACAGCCACCTACTTCTATGTCACAAAGTAGTTAATTCACCACAAGGTTCCATAGAAGTGGCGAGAGCACTCCCCCTTGGGAAGTTCCTCTGCTGACGTATCTTTTGAGAGTCGAGGAGCCAAGGGTGGATGTCACAGCCCTGCATGTAAGCAATTGGTTGATTAATCCCACTAGCCGGCTTTCGATCCCCAAGTCCATCAGTGCTTCAGAAATCGCTGTCCGGCAAACGTTGTTAAAAGCGCTCTCGATGTCGAGGAAAGCAACCAGAGTGAATTCCTTAAGTGCGATGGATTTATCTATAGTGGCAATGACGGAGTGAAGAGCTGTTTCTGTGGATCTTCCTTTCCTGTAAGCAAGCTGTGATGCATGCAAGCATTCCTTTAAGTTCTAAAGGAATGGAGACCCTCAAGTGGAGGGATAGAATGCGCTCAAAAGTTTTTAGCAGGAAAGACGACAGGCTTATTGGTCTGAAATCCTTGGGGGAGACATGAGAGGCTTTTCCGGCCTTGGGAATAAAAACTACTTTTGAAAATCTCCATGGTTTTGGAATCTGACCAGTCATAAAGATTTCAGTAAAAATTGCTTGGAGTCAGTTTATTGCAATGTTGCCTGCATACTGGATGTGTGCAGGTGTGATACCATCGGGTCCCCGAGATTTAAACGGTTTAAAACTGTTTATTGCCCAGTTGATGTTATGTGAACTGAAAAGTGAAGGGCTCATTTGCACTTTATGTGTACCTTGATAAGTGCATGAACTATGTTGGGAACACCCCGGGAAGTGCCTTGTTAAAAGATCATCAAGTGATTCTTCACTGGAAGTTGTCCAAGTATCATCGTCCCTCTTAAAATAGCCTAGAGAGGGGCTGATTTGGAAAGAATCTTCCGCAGTCTAGATGCCTCGGAGTTTAATTCAATGTTGGAGCAGAAGGAGCGCCAAGAGAGTCTCTTGGTTTCTTTGTTCCTTTGGGTCTACTGAGAGGGCAGGCTGCTTTGCATGCGGAGTTACATGCAGCAGTGAATGTCTGAATTAGATAATGTAGGCGCACTTTTGAGTGAGGGCCCTCTGGTGCTTCTTCTGGGATGAACTTTTTGAGAAGGGTTAGATATTTTGGACAATCGGATTTCCTGAGATTGGTGAAAAGAATTGGTTTTGGATGCGTGAGATTGAGTACAAACTCAATATACCTATGGTCAGAGAAGGAGTGTTCATTTGAAACTTTCCAATCTGAGGTGAAGTTGGTTAGAGAGTGGGACACAAGTGTTAAGTCGATAATAAAGGTGGGGTCATTTCGTCTGTTTAGTATTTCTAGGTTAGTATTAAGGAGGTAATCTAAAAGTAACTCACCCCTTACATTGTTATTAGGGCTCCCCCACTGTGTGTGGTGAGTATTTGAATCAGAGCCTATTATACGGCCGATTTTGTTTTTCGCGCAGTCATTGACTAGACTTCGCGTGATGTCTTCAGGAGGGGGACCCAGTTGGTCGTATATATATAACATGTCAGTAACCTGTTTGGAGCTAGCTGGAGCTCCAGGTTTACTGCCGTGTTGTCCTCATTACTGAAATTATGGAGCAGAAACACACTTAAATGTTTTCGAGCAAGTATGCAGGTGCAAAAGTTACCTTGTGAATTAGCTACTATCAGCTTGTAGTCGGGTGATCCTAGTCCAGAAACCTTACCGCACACCATCCAAGGTTCCTAGATAAGGACCACATCAGCTCCGCCTCCAGCCAGACGGAGTAATAGGGCAGCAGAGGCTGCTTTACAGTGGTGGAGGTTTATCTGCAGAATCTTTAGCGACATCTGTAGATTTGCCCTCCACCACTGTAATATTGGCATTCTCGTCGTCGGATGCGACATCGGAGGTGACCTCCTCACCCGTCTGCCAGAGATTGCGAAGGTCCCGCGAGACTGTGGACGCGTCGGACTCGTAGCCGTCCAATTCAGAGCGCTCGGGGGCTTCTAGCTCCGAGGTGATGTCCTCCTCGACTGGCTTGTCAGAGGAAACACCACCCGTTGCTGCATCTGATTTGTAGACGCGGATGAAAACAGAACTAAAACCGAAGTTCAGTTCTCCTCCAGCCGCGTCTATGGGGCCAGTGATTCATTATTCAGGATGATTACAGCCTGGTTTGTTGGCCCTGACATCTCCTCTATCTTGGCCACTCGCCAGTCATGAATGGGCAGACTGGGATTGCACCGCTGTATCATTTTGAGCAGCTGCTCAGGTTCATTGAAAGCTGGTGAAACCCACATCCTTGCCCGTGGTCGGACAGTGACCTCGTTCCACTCAACGTCTGCCAGTTTGGCGCCTGGGTAAACTTCGCCTAAATTGGCGACAGCTGCCTTATAGAACTCTGTCGACCGGATGTCGTCGCAGGCTATAGCCTTTACTGTGCCTTGGTACCACCCGACGTCCTTACAGACGGGGGACGGCTTAGGCTCCTTTTCCAACAGCTCTAAGCAGCAGGTGGCCAGTGCCGACCCCACCCACTTCCACTGGCTTCTGGGGATTCTCCCTTCCAAATTACCTCGGTCGAGGACTCCAATGAGGATATTCTCTTTGGCAATCTGGGCGAAGGATGGAATACGGGTTTGCTTGGACCAGCACTGTTTGCTCGATCGGTTGGCATGGTGGCCATCTCCGATGTCGCGATACCGCTTTGGCCAGGCTTTGAAGCCGCTACCGCCGCTAAGGAGGAGGAATCCAAGATTCCCGTGGAGTTTTTTGGAGTACCATTTTCCTTAATGCTTATGTTCTTTTGTTTAATTAGTTTGTTTTTGTTTGTGTTATTTTGGTTCATTGTATTAGTCCCACGAGTGGCGGAGAAGGGTTGGTCAGCCTGCACAGAAATCCGCATTGTGCAGGTAAGGCTAGTTAGTCCGGGCGCCAGGTATCCGGACTCTCCGTTTATGACTGAGCTATTTTTGGAGGGCCCCCAGCCAAGTTGGCTATCGGCACGGGTCGCTTGACACCTTAGTCCGGCCCTCTTTGCCTCAGACCATGACAGGAGCCTCCGTGCATATAGTAAGGCTATTGAAGAGCCATCTTATATGTCGGGGGACAGAAGTCTAGGCTAACACCAGTTCTGAGAGATCCATTGGAGTGTTATTCGACTTCGTTAATCACCATATTTTATTATTCTTTTAGGTTTTCCAAATAATCTTATTCTTTGGATTTGTTACTACCATTTTGGAAGCAGAAATGCACAGTAGTGTTAGATTATGTTGGTTGCGGTTTTCGTTAGGGTGGACTCGCTGGCAGCAGCTAGCAAACAGCCTTTGGGGGGGTTCTTTGGACTCAGCTCCGCAACGCTTACTGTGTACAAATTTTAATCGAGTCCTAAATGCCTTGTTTAAAATACAAACCAAAATCACCTGAAACTATCAAAAGAAAAACCACACAAAAAGAAGAAGCATTGTTTACATATATTAAGCTACAGCGATGGTCTTGTAGCTGCGCTTCTATACCCACCCTACCTTTGATTTTCCATTAGCGCGAAAAATAATTAATTCGGAAAATCCCTAATTCATTATAGCTCTCTTTTTGCCCCTACCCGTACCTTCTAGGAAAAATAAAAATACTTAGAGAATCATTTCAAATTCAACGTTGACAATTTTTAATCATTATAAGTTGTTTCGTTAGGTTTACACTATTTCAATTTGCGGGAACACCTCTATTATGTTATCTTAACATTGCTACATTACATTAAGTTTTATGAATTTTCAACTGATTGGAGGATGGTCACTCTGTATTGCCAACTTGAATTTTAATTGCGCATTTGCAAAGACAAAATTATATATTATTTTATTTTAATTATCGTTTGCGTATTAAAAATGTAAGTGAAAATAATAACAAAAGAAAGAGGAAAAATGTGGCCACGTGTTAACAGCTGATGAGTGTTTAATTTATATGTTAAACATATTTATTGGGTATGCCGAAAAGTATGCAGAGAAAAATGAAACGTTATGTGTAAATATGTAAGCAAAGTTGAACACACATTTACATATGTATGCAAATGTGCATATGCATATTGAAATTAACTTTACATTACTTTATGTCATGTTTTGCTTTAATTTACTTTTTGTATTTGTTACTCACTCAGCTTTAAACTCTCTTACGATGATCGTTGGGCCCAATGATGACGTATGTATGTAAATGTTGTTCGCTGCTGTATAAAGTAAAGCAATATAAGTAAAGCATACATACATATGTTTAAATATACAAACACTCGATCGCACAATTATCAGCCTCTTCACCCTCTTTCTTTTTCTAAAAATTATTCCGCAAATGACAGTGCAGTACGTATGTACATATGTATGTTGATTTATAATTCAGCAAAGACACACAAATAACAGCGTAGGCTGTTATATACATACATACGTACATATGCAGCATATTAACAAAATGTTATGCAAATTTGAATGTACATAATTATTATTAATTTTCAGGACAATTGCTTTTAAGATTATTTTGATAAAAAAAATGATTATGCTCGTTGAGAAAAGCGACAACGACGTATGTAAACACTTATGTACATACGTGTATGTGTATGTGTGTTTTATATTGAGCGATTTTATGAACTATTTCTGCCACTAAACAGCTGATATTAATGCGTCGGAATGTCTGATGATAAATATATACATTTTATCTAATTGATACAAAATTATTTAGCTGCAGGTTTACTGCTGCTGATGCGACGAAGGTCGGCGACGATGCTGCATAAGTTGCATTGGCAACTACGGCGACTGCTGTACACGTTTGATGATGATGACTAAAAGCGATGAACGAAGGTGGAGCGCCTGGGGACGTAAGACGTCGATGAAAAATGAAGCGGAGGTTGAAATAGAATTTGGCAACCGCATGTATAGTTTATGCTGGAGTGTACGATCCCGCCAGCTCGTAAAAGAGTCGGACTTCCAGATCCTTTTCCGACTGCCAGTGAAGCACTTAGAATTTTCTAAGGCTTATTTGGTCAGCCGGCGTAAATTCTAAATAAAATTTTCAATTAGTTAACAAAATGTTATGCAAATTTGAATGTACATAATTATTATTAATTTTCAGGACAATTGCTTTTAAGATTATTTTGATAAAAAAAATGATTATGCTCGTTGAGAAAAGCGACAACGACGTATGTAAACACTTATGTACATACGTGTATGTGTATGTGTGTTTTATATTGAGCGATTTTATGAACTATTTCTGCCACTAAACAGCTGATATTAATGCGTCGGAATGTCTGATGATAAATATATACATTTTATCTAATTGATAAAAAATTATTTAGCTGCAGGTTTACTGCTGCTGATGCGACGAAGGTCGGCGACGATGCTGCATAAGTTGCATTGGCAACTACGGCGACTGCTGTACACGTTTGATGATGATGACTAAAAGCGATGAACGAAGGTGGAGCGCCTGGGGACGTAAGACGTCGATGAAAAATGAAGCGGAGGTTGAAATAGAATTTGGCAACCGCATGTATAGTTTATGCTGGAGTGTAAGATCTGCCAGCTCTTGTAAAAGAGTCGGACTTACAGATCCTTTCGACTGCCAGTTTAGCACTTAGAATTTTCTAAGGCTTATTTGGTCAGCCGGCGTAAATTCTAAATAAAATTTTCAATTAGAAAAAAGAACCCACAACTACTTCACTGCTAACATACCTTTGTTATTTATTAACACTGACACAACTTTAATCTTCGAGTCTTTATATACATATAATTCATTATAAAATAAATTATATGCAATTAACCTTAAACGCCACGTTTTCTCACTTTGAGAAAAATAAGTCACAGATTCGTCTTCACTGGTCGATTAGCCTTGATCATTTGACTAATCATGCTGGATGCGTTGCTATGCAAAGCCTTGCCATGCTAGCTGAAATTTATCTGTAACGGTATCCTTCCCGTTGAATGATGGCTGCGCTCGCACTATGTGTGAGTGACAAATTCACTCAAGATAATTTGGCAAAGCAACTCTGAGAAAACAATAGAGGGGCTCCTGATTAAAATATAAATTTGGTATTTATCGAAACTATTTGTATTTTGTGCTAAGTTCGATAAAATGTATGAATAACATTTACAATTCTTGCTCTAAATAAAAAGCAGCTGTAATTGTACATTACAGATTGCAAGCTATTTAAAATTAAGAACCCAAAAAATCGACTTTAATGGTTTAGTATCTAAGCCTGTTCAAGCTTTTTCTGGAGTACCACAAGGAAGTCATCTTAGCCCCTTGTTATTTACGCTTTTTATAAATGACCTGCCTTCTGTAATAAATCATTCTCGGGTTTTGATGTATGCCGATGACGTTAAAATATGTATGTCGGCCACTGACAATCTTCTTGGTGTCAGGTTGCAAACTGGTCTTGACAGTTTTCAGACATGTTGTAAACTAAACTTATTTAATCTAAATTGTAGTAAATGTAAAGTTATGTCGTTTAGTAGGCGATCCCCCTTTTTATTTAATTACGTTCTTAATTGTAAACCGATTGAACGTATAATGTCGGTTACTGTTTTGGACATTCTTCTGATCCAAAGCTGAAATTTGAGAAGCATGTTGCTTCTATTGCTAATTGAGCCTTTGGCGTTTTGGGTTTTATTAAGCGTTGGTCGAAAGAATTTGACGATCCCTATATTACTAAATTGCTTTATACTTCACTTGTTCGACCTATTCTAAAATATGAGACTTGTATATAGAATCCCCAATATAAGATTCATTACGATAGAATAGAATCGGTATAAAAACAATTTCTGATCTTCGCCCTCCGGGGTCTTAATTGGAATACTAATATTCGCTTGCCTCCTTACCGAAGTAGACTTCTATTGTTAAATCTCCCCTCACTTTCTGATCCCAGAAAAATGCTTGGTGTAGTCTTTCTACATAAAGTAATAAATGGTGAAATTGATTCGCCTGAATTAATTAGCTAAATTAGTTTTGCTATCCCGATCAGAACTTTTAGAAACTTTTGAAAAATTTGTATGGCGACGGGTGTAGGATCATGCCCAGCAACTGATCATCAACTTTCAACACGATTGTTCATAAATATAAAAACAATTTTGTGGCAACAAGCAAATATAATTAAAATGATTAATTAATTCATTTTATATTTACTCCGCCAGAATGTATGTAAATCGAGCTTGCCAGCGACTGCCTAGGCGGTACAGTGGATGAAGTGATAGGTGGGTGTTCATAAATGAACATACTTTTCGATCATCTCTCGGAATGCGCCACCACATGTGCAACACTCATGTGACACAGCAAGGTCACGACGGCGTAGAATTGCCACACGGGTCGAAATCCCTGTGCTCAGCAACATTAAGTTCTAAAAAAAACCTCTTTACGAGGTAAAAGTCGAGTGACAAAAACATTTCCATTCCTTAAAACTTCTAATTTCCAATTTTGTGATGAAAGATATTAAATTCTATAAATAACTTATGCTAAAAAAAACAGTTTGGCATTAAATTTTTAATAAAAATAGTAAGACATTAAAAAAATTTACTAAAAAGCTCCATCGGCCCCACTTGCTGCAAAAATCTAAATTTTGATTTTATTTTTGTGGGCGCTTCAGTCGACTGGCAGAGCTCGTAGCTAGCACAGCCAGCGAATCTGAAAACATGCGCACTTTGAAATACCATATGCCTTTAAAAGAAACGTACTAAATTTAATATTTTCGTGAAGGATGATGATCAAACAAATGCAAAGATTTGTTTTATCATTTATAAATATTTTATTAACCCCGAAAATTTGTGACTAAATATTGAACCCGTACAGGGTTTGAGCGCTTACATACAAAAGCTTAATGGCGTCAACGAAGAGGCAAAGCAATGTTGAAAATTGTCTCAATTCGACACATGCAACCCATACATATGCGCACACTATTTCTCAACTATTTCTGTTTCTGTCTGCCTATATCAGGGTATGTATGTGCAAAGAGGATGGGAGTTTAATATTCTCGTTCTGTATGCATTTTCGGCACACGCCGCTCTCGTGCCAACAAAATTTCTTCTCATTCCCTGCGGTACGGGTAGCTAGCGCAAACCTAGGGAATTGCCTAAGGAACTGGTGGGTACTAGGGAGACATGGAACACCGACCTACGCGTTTTTCTAACGAATTTGCACTACATGTCCGCTGAACGTACCGAGCAGTACGGCGTTACATTACCCTTAGCTAACGACGGCCTAGCTCCAAGGAGCTTGATGCATCGTTAGGTCAGGTGACTAGCGAAAACCTAGGAAATTGCCTAAGGAACTGGAGGTGGGTACTAGGGATGCCTAGAACACCACAATGGTGATTTCGTAACGAATTTTTGCACTACATGTCCGCTAAACGTACCGAGCGGTACGAAGTTGCATTACCCTTAGCTAACGACGGCCTAGCTCCAAAGGGTTGGAATATCGTTAAGTCGAGGTAGATGGGTACGCCGTTAGGACTTCTGCTCTAGGCCTTTAGCATTAGGATGATCGCTAGGGACTTACCTAGATACGTCGACCTAATTATATCGTTAGTACGAAGTAGTTTAAAGAATTCTGTTGAAATGCTAGTAAGAAAAAGGCACATATTAAATTGTGTTATTTTAGTAATAAATTTATTATTATGTTTTATATATTATTTGACTTGTTCTTTTTTTTAAATATTATTATTATTTTACATATTAATCTGGTTGGTATTATTATGATTATATGTACTTATGATTATTATTATTATTTTACATATTATACTTATTACTATTATTATAATTATTTGTATATATATTATTTTCTTTGTTATTATATTTATTGATATTATGTACTGTTTTCTTTATTATTTTGTTTGTTTTTATTATCCGAAGCTCCGTTTCCGGGGGCCCTACCCCGCACTTTAAAATAGCGTCTGAAAAGTAAAATTGTGATTAAATGAGATATAAAATCCTTTTTATTACAGTGTGCACTTACCTATCAATGCTTTGTAGAAAAAGCTTAGCCTTTAAAGGGATTCCTTCCCAAAATTACATCTACATTGTCAAGCATTGCCAGCTAATCAGTTATAATATTTTTGATATTACCTTTTGGGCCCAAGGACCCGAGCAGCTGCGTCATTATTTTTATCCAAAAATAATAATTATTTTAAATTATAATCAAAGAAAATTGTTAAAATTTTTCGACCTCATTTACAAAACTATTGATGTCCCTATTTTCAATTTGTTTGTCCAAGCTTATTAAATTTAGCTTGGACGAAACAGGGGACAGGCTGCTCAGGCTCTCTGCTTCGGAGCGCTCCCGCAGTAGCTGAATAATCATTACTTTTTGCTAGCCTACTTCCTCCAGCACCAGCTTAAATTGGGCACTAAGAACGGCCATTTCACTTTTAAAAAAATCTGTAAATATACAAAGTAAAATGTAAATTATTTTAAAAATAATGTAATTTAATATAATGAAAAAGGGCATTCATACATTTTTCTGTTCAACTGCTCTACAATTTTTGTTGGACTTTTAACCATTTTTTTGATGGTCTGCAGGTAATTTTCGAAGGAGTATGCTGAGTCAGAAACTGGATCTCCTACATGTTTAACAGTGTCCTCTAAATGCAATAAACTGCGAGCATTGTACGAAATACTATTATTTCCAAACAGTGCTATTAAGTTTTGTACGAAGTCATTTAACATTAGTTGGGCTGTCCACAAATTCGATGAAGTACGTTGCTTGGAACAAGAAATAAGCCAACATGAACAATGTAGCAAAAGAAAAGTATAATATAGATCATCGTGAATTTCATTTTTTAGTACTACGATGCCTGTGTACAAAAAAAAATAGTCTTAACTCACTTGCTTTCCAGTGCAATAAATCCTCTAACGACCTCGGCTTGCGGGAAAACTCCCTTGGAATGTACTTACAAATTGCTTGCAATTTGTGCGAAATGATTTTTTTATTTAAATTTAGAACTTTAAAAGAAACCCTGTTGTTAACTAACCGAGAAAGAAATTTTCGCATAACTCCTAATGGAATTTGTGTGACCATTGAAATATTAAGGTTTTCTAAAACAGTTTTTTCTTTCAAGTAGCCAGCACTGTGATGTTGGGGATATTTTCAGGTTGAAAAATTCAAATCTGTTATTAATTGTTCTGAGCTCTCACTGTAGGTCAAAACGCCTTCAATTGTTCTGCTGACTTGAACACACTTTAAGCACCGATGTCGTTATATATGGGATGGCGTTCCACTAATAAATGCCTGAGCAGGTGCATCACAGACAATTGATCTTATTTGGGCTTTGACTGTTTTGTCTTGTGATGAAAACCCTGACTCCATTTTATTAGAAATTTTCCTAAGAACTCCAAAATTTTTTGGCTTTGATTTCCCTGCAAAAATGCCTACTGAAAAAACTGGGCTTCGTTCCACATTGTTCAAACGGACTAAAATTGGCCATAGCTGAGTTTTTGAACTTCGAAATAGTGGTCAATATTTATGTCAAGACTTCAAGTGTCGCCAAATTTAACTACCTTGTTTATATTTTCTAGCTGTTTCTTTAGGCCCATATGTAAATATTGACCACCTGCGATATTGGAAATGTTAGGAGAGAACGGACAGTTGATTTGTAAAATGAGCCGACATTCACATTTGCTTCTCGAAGAATATTAATCAAATCTATTGCACACACGCGAGAAACTTTGTGCTTTATACACCACTGTTTTAATTCTGCATTTAAATTAGTTTTGTCGCTAATCAAATGCAAATCATTACTGGTATCTATCTCATTGGGAAATTCGCTTTCATTTTCACAATCGGACATAAATCTTTTTTCACAATCTGATTTACAGACACATTTCAAAATTTTTCGCTTAATCGTTCCGAATGCTGTTCATTAAACGCCTTAACTGCAGTTTGCCTACAACTTTCTTTGCGACCTTCATTTTAATTAGATTTCATCAATTTAGCCAAACAACGGGTGGAAATCAATCGCTCTATTAGTGTCAAGTCGCGCCACAAAAAATTAATAAGACACGTGCAAAAATAATAGCAACAACAGCGATGAAAAATGTTTATCAAAACTACAAAACACGAGCCAATATTACCACGCACATTAATATATATAATTTAGTAAATTTAAATTAATTTAATACTGTGTACTTACCAGAATTAAATTAACTTCACAAGAGTTATTTATCACACACGCTGTTGTCACTACACGAACTCACAATGCAATAAAACGCGCAGAGAAAAATGAGCAGAAGCAACGGGACCAGGCACAAACAAAGAATGGAAGACAATTGCCAAAAAATCTGGTAATTAACAGTTATAACAATTATTGACTCTTGCAATGCACGCATCATCTTCGTTCGTTGCCTTTATTTGCTTCTCTTGCTTGCAATGTTTTTCTTTTTCTTGCCTAGCGCCCTCTGCATTACCTAAAGCTAACGACTGAGTTAGCGAAGTTTGATGCATCAAGGAGTTAGGATTTCGTATAATTTGCCTAGCGCCCTCTGCATTACGTAAAGCTAACGACTTAGCTAGCTAAGAGTGATGCATCGCGGAGTTAGGATTTCGCACAATTTGCCTAGCGACCTCTGCATTACTTGAAGCTAACTCTCGTGCTAGCTACTAGTGATACACCCCGGGCCTAGAACTGGGTGACACCTCAACACCAGCCGAACCGCAGGGTTGTAAAATAAATTTTGTTAATATAAATACAGCGTTTATATGTATGTATATCCATTAAATATCCGTTATATGCAAGGCTGCCACCTAATTTTATATCGACACATATTTGCGAAGGTCAACAGGTTGGCAGCCCTCATTTACATCTGGCGACAATGCGCCTAAATGCATTATGCTTTTTTCATAGTAAATGCCTGCTTAACAGAAATATATTGCATAAATAATGACATTTATGGAGAATTTTTGAGCATCTTTCCTAATTTTAATTCATACAAATAGAAAAGGCCGCGACCATTTGCATCAGTCAGGCAGCCTTCAATTACAAATGGATGAATGTACCACTAAACAAATTACCTATATTACTCATCCCATAGAAAAAAAATACGTCATTCATTTGCAGTAACGGAGCGTTCTCTTTGTAAATATTCCCGCCCGGGGAAGTTTTGAGAGTGGCCTCTTCGGCCAAGGGACTTTATTTTTATGGCCGCTTCAGTCGACTGGCAAAACTCGTATCTTGCGCAGCCAGCGAAATTTAAAACATGCGCACTATGAAATACTCTCTACAATTTTCACACACTTTTATAAATTCGTTAAGGTTGATAATCGAACAAATGCAATGATTTGTTTATATCATTTAATTAACAAATTTTTTATTTAAAATGTAGTCTGAGCAGGGTCTCTCATATGCAGACGCTTATTGTAAGGCGCACACATACAAACAGTTCAGCTCGGCCCTCGGCTATGACTGTCTCTGTCTGGCTGTATTAGGGTTTGTATGTGCAAAGAGGATGAGAGATGAATATTCTCATTTTGTGTATTTTCTCGACGCACGCTGCTTTGTGCCAACAGAGTTCCTTTACATTTTTCTTTAGTACGGCAGATAGTGGAGATATTCAATATTTTCGATTTGATTACTTTTGTGATATGCTCATGCTTTTGATTGAAACTCCAAAATTACTGGCCGGAAAAATTAAAAACTGGTTTTGTTTTTAAAGTAAAAAGCTATTTTCATATTTTTCACTATTTTTTTAAATTAAATAAAAACAACTCATAGTTAAAAAAAATAAATTGACTAAATAACTTTTTTTCAAATTTTTGCAGATTTTTACTTTTTCTTTGTTGTGTTTTTGAGCAACAATCAGAAAATGGTTTTAAAGTTCTTCCGCTGCCGTTTCAGGTTGAAGGCGCAACATCAATCTTATAATTAACGTGTTTTATTGTGTCCTGAAGCCATTTTGCATTATTGGTCATAAATCTAGATTTATCTCCCCTAGATTCAACTTAAATACATGGCAAATTTTTGCTAAATGTAACTTTAACTTTTTCTGATCAATATCATTGCCAAAAATCATCTCTGCATGCTCTAGGGGTGAGTTAAGCTTAACGGCTCTAATGTTGCTTGTCCAAACCTCGAAAAACTCTGCGCGTGTTATTTGCACTCATTGCTAAATTGAAGGCCATTGGGCAAAATTTGATTGCTGATCCTGATTCAGAATGATTTTTTGCAAACGATGCATGTTCTGGTTGATTTGAATGTGATTGAATATTGTTAGTTTTTTTCAACCAAAAAAAAATATTGATAAAAATTTACTTACTTTTTGGCACTTACTTCCAACAAATAATAAAATATTTTCTAGGCCACTTATGAAGTCCCTTTATAGCGCTTAAAATCAATAATGATCCAAGAATGATGAAATAAATAAATTTGACTGCTCTCTGTGACCACACGATCCAATTGAAAATACTAAACTTTGTCAACTGTTGCTCGTTGAGCGATGCAATTTTGCAAGCATTTCAAATGCACCGGTTCAAGAAGCGTTATCTTCTAAAACTTAGTACTCAAACTTAAATAATTTATAGCGGCGTAAAATGCTCAATCTTTTTCTGTCTTTTTCTAACAAATAGTTGTAACTCTTTGCGTTAGCTGTGCAAAACAAACAAATGATAATTTACAAATCGCAACAATTATAAGCCGGAAGTTTTTAAAATGAATTTGGAATCGAAAAGGGCAGCAGCGGCTGCATCGAATGTTGCAATGTCAGGATTATTAGCATATTATTTTATTCGGAAGGAAGAGGAGGAGGCAGAAATTCAGGAGCACAAGCGTTCCAGACAATGGGTGAACCCATATTTTCTTGAAAGGCAAATACAAATATACACATGTACAAATATACACATTTAAATATCTCGTGAATTTTTTGCAGTTCGAAGACATGACAGAGACTCCCAATTCTTTCTGGAAAACTTTCACATGACTGAGACAAATTTAAACTATTTGTTTAGTTTGGTGGAGCCATATATGCAACCGATAGGAATTATCTCCCAGATGCGATTCCGCTCAAAACAAAGTTGTGTGTGGTTATTGAGTAAGCATTGTATTATTACAAGTAATTTCATAAATTTATTTTTCAACGCAATATTTTTTTTTAGAATGCTTGCACATCCGGAAGTTTGCAACGCCATTCTGCATCCACTTACCGGATCAGTAAGCAACACTTGGGACCTACAATTGACTTGGTATGCGATGCCATTTGTACTGCTCTGTCTGGAGAGTTTCCGAAGTGGAACAAGGCAAATATGTTGAAGTGGGCAGAAAATTTTGGAAGGCAGTGGAACTTCCCAAATTGTATTGGTGCCATAGACGGTAAACACGTCCCAATCAAAAAACCACCCAATAGTGGCAGTGCTTTTCATAATTACAAAGTAAGTGATTTTAAAGCGATTCGCTCCTTATATTAACCTTTTGCCTACAACTTTACGGTTTCCACTCGATTGTATTAATGGCGGTATGCGACGCATCCTACCTTTTTACATACATTGATGTAGGTGCTTACGGTAGCGAAGGAGATATGAACGCATTTTCACACAGCACGCTGGGAAAGGCAGTGTTGTCAGGAAATCTGGAGTTCCCGGACAACGGAATACTTAATGGTGTATCAACTCCGTATTTTATGATAGGAGATGATGCGTTTCCATTAAATACGAGAATTATGAAACCGTACGGAGCTAGAAGGTTAACTAGATCTGAGCGCATTTTTAATTATCGCTTAAGTCGAGCTCGACGGTGTATTGAAAATACATTTGGCATTTTATGTGCCAAGTGGTTGGCCGTTCAACGCACTCTGTTAAGCAATGCCGACCGCACTCAAAAAATTGTTGCAGCTTGCTGCACACTGCACAATTTGTTGATGCATACGAGCCCCGTAGACCTCTACGTTCCAAAGGATCTGGCTGCGCACAACAACAATGCACTCATCGGGCTACCATCACTCCGTGGTCGCTACCAGGACTACCCTAAATACGTACGAAATAACATAATGGGGTGTGTCAACTCTCCAACGGGCTTAGTTCCTTGGCAGAATGAAGCAGCTGGTGTGATTTGAATGCATAAGTCTCTAATAAAAACTTTAAATAACAAATTCATTTATGTGCTTTAATTTTTTAAATTATTTTTTTATAGCAGTCTTTAACTATATTAAATGGAAACTAATAATTATTATTCGACTGTTGATACTCCCAAAGTACCTGCGTCATCGCACGCTCTGTCGCTTTGGCTTGCTCCGGTTCCATCTCATTAAGAGCTGCTTTCCAGTAGCGCAGAATTGAGCGAGTTGGAGTCGGCTCTGGCGCATTTAAAATTCCCTGCTGATTTCTGATCATCGTTTCCAGCATTCCAAGAACCGACTTCGGCCTTGGCTTCTCCACCTTCCTCGTCTTATTAGGTAATGCCTTGAACATAAATTAGATACGTTATTTTTATGTATTAATTGTAATGTATTTCTTATAAACTTACATATGAATACGATGATGCTGCACATGATGTGCTCGCATCTGTATCCAGCTGGGGCTCATCATATTCAATAATACTATTGGCGGATAAATTTGATTCATCCAAATCCAACTCCAGAAGTCTGCCTTGGCTTGTGGATGGTTTAATTCCACTGCTGAAAGTACTACAAGATAATGTTCAGCATACGAGTTGTAATTTTGTCATTTCTTCTTACCGCCTTTGCGAAGACATGTCGGGAAGGAACGCCATGTACGGAGCCAAGTGCCACTCAACGGCGTCGTTCGCCTTTGGTTGCTCCGGTCCAACTCCACCGGCACTGCCACTCTTCCTCTTGCTTTCTGCCGCCTTACAGTGGTATCGGTAGCTGTCGCGCAGACTCTTCCAAGCCACTTTGCAATCGATTTCTGAAATATAAATATTATTTCACTGACTTTGCAATTCAATAAAACTTACCGCTTCTTTGGAGCGACTCGGCCACACACTCCCAGGCACTTTTTAGAAAAATTGCATCGAAATGCTTTTTATCAGTTAAATCCCATAGAATGGGCTTATTCTCCACCTCTTTAATTAATAGAATTTTGTCCGAAGTCGAACAAGTTTAAACGGCTGTTTTTATTATTATGTTAGTATATGTTATTTGTACATCTTGTTCTTTTTTTTTAATATTATTATTTTTACATTAAAACTTGTTGGTATTATTATAACTTTATGTACTTAAGATTATTATTATTATTATTTTACACATTATACTTATTACTATTATTATAATTATTTGTATATATTATTATATTATTTTCTTTGTTATTATATTTATTGATATTATACACTGTTTTCATTATTATTTTGTTTGTTTTTATTATTTTTCTTAATCACTTTTTTTTTGGAGTTTCATTGCACTCTGAAGCTCCGTTTCCGGGGGCCCTTCCCCACACTTTGAAATAGCGTCTAAAAACTAAAATTGTGATTAAATGAGGCATAAAATCATTTGTTTTACAGTGTGTACTTACCTATCGATGCTTTGTAGAAAAAGCTTAGGCTTTTAAGGGATTATATAGCATTGCCAGCTCATCAGAAATAATATTTTTGATGTTACTTTTTGGGCCCAAGGATCCGAGCAGCTGCGTCATTGTTTTCACCAGAAAATAATAATTATTTTTTAATTATAGTTTTTAAATTAAGCTTGGACGAAACAGGGAACAGGCTACTCAGACACTCTGTTTCGGAGCGCTCCGCAGTAGCTGATTTATCAGTACTTTTTGCGGGTCTACTTCCTCCAGCACCAGCTTAAGTTGGGCACTTAGTACTGCCATTTCACTTTTAAAAAAATCTGTAAATATACAAAATGTAAATAATTTAAGTAAATTATTTTAAAAAGAATGTATAAAGAAGTACCTTTTAATTCTACCATGCTGTGGCGCGTTGAACATTTCGGAGTGCTTTCAATATTGAAGCCTGCCTTCATAAAGCCTGCACTCAGAAAAATAAAAAAATTGATATCAGTAAATATGTTTTTGAATTTTATTTTATGATAAGATTAAAATTTTATTATTTTAAGTAAGGCAATGGTAATATTGGCAAATTCTATTTTCTAATACAAATGGAGCAATGGCATAATTAATAGTTTTTTTTCAAAAGGTATTGCGATTGATTTACACTCAAAATCAGTTAGTGGAAACACTTCTGCGTCATTTGCAAAATTTTCCACAAGATATATACCCAAACAACTTGAATCAAATGGCTCTTGATAAAAACTTTGTGTTTCAGAAAACCTTCTACCTATTAAAAATTCGTCACTAAACGCGTTAATAATAACTGGAATATTTCCTTTAATAAAGCAAAAGTTATCATGTTCCGTACAGGAAAAAACACATCCTTTAAAAATGTATGTTTTTGAATGAACTTTTGCTGTTGGTTGGTCAGGCAACAATGAAAAAGGGCATTCGAACATTTTTCTGTTCAACTGCTCTACAATTTTTGTAGGACTTTTAACCATTTCTTTAATGGTCTGCAGGTAATTTTCGAAGGAGTATGCTGAGTCAGAAACTGGATCTCCTACATGTTTAACAGTATCCTCTAAATGCAATAAACTGTGAGCATTGTACGAAATACTATTATTTCCAAACAGTGCTATTAAGTTTTGTACGAAGTCATTTAACATTAGTTGGGCTGTCCACAAATTCGATGAAGTACGTTGCTTGGAACAAGAAATAAGCCAACATGAACAATGTAGCAAAAGAATAGATCATCGTGAATTTCATTTTTTAGTACTACGATGCCTGTGTACAAAAAAAATAGTCTTAACTCACTTGCTTTCCAGTGCAATAAATCCTCTAACGGCCTCGGCTTGCGGGAAAACTCCCTTGGAATGTACTTAAAAATTGCAAGCAATTTGTGCGAAATATTTTTTTTATTCAAATTTAGAACTTTAAAAGAAACCTTGTTGTTAACTAACCTAGAAAGAAATTTTCGCATAACTCCTAAATCTATAAGATGCTTATAATCTAATAGAATTTGTGTGACCGTTGTAATTTTAAGGTTTTTTAAAACAGTTTTGGTAATTATCTGGTCTATGCCGAAACTCTTAAAAAAAAAAAAAAACCTTAGGAAGAGGGCGATTTTAGATGAATTTAGGTGCAAATTTTTAGGGGGTCTCCACTAGTTTTTTTAGATCCCGTACTTAAAAAAAGTACAGGGGTCTATTAACTTTGCGTAACAGGCAGCAGGAGGCGTGGCAGACCCCATAAAGTATATATATTCTTGATCAGCATCAATAGCCGAGTCGATATAGCCATGTCCGTCTGTCTGTCTGTCCGTCCGTCTGTAAGAGCGCCCAGATCTCAGAGATTATAAGAGCTAGAGACTTCAAACTTGGTATGTAGGTCCGTCTATATTGCAAGCAGATCAAGTTTGTTTTAGATTTTGGCCACGCCCCCTTGAACGCCTTAAAATCAAATAAATCTAATTTATTAGGGCAAACCAAGCCAGTATTATCCGCCATGGTTTCATTGCGATCGGATAATAAACAGCGAAGATATTAAACAACGAAATTTGCCTATATTTGCTTTACCTTCACAGCAACAATTACAAAACAGTTAGATAACAACAACGAAGTTTGACTTATGGTCCAGAAATAATGAAACCTACAATAAACAATTAGTTATAAAATAGCTCAGAGGCGCAGTGTGTTAAGCGTACATTTTTTTCTACAATTTTCATTTGGGCCATGGGTCCCGGGTTCGAAACCCGTCATGGACAGATACTTATTTTTTTTTTTAATATTTATTATTAATGTTTAATGACATTTTTATTATTTATTTATATTTTATATATAATTTATTAATATAATATTTATTATTATTTATATTGATGTTATTTTTACATAAATTAGAAATATCTTAATTAAAAAGGCAATTTAAAGGATATCTAAACCAATCTAACAGAATATGCATATAGGATGATCCTATAAATTGTGACCAAGTTTGGATGAAATCGGTCCGATATATCATATAGCTGCCATAGGAACAATCAGTCGAAAATCAAGCTTTAGTATGAAAAACTTTTTTGTTTATTTATGTATCTCAGCCAATTCAACAGAATAAGCATCTGGGGGGATCTCATACATTCTGACCAAGTTTGGTAGAAATCGGTTGACTATATCATATAGCTGTCATAGGAACAATCAGTCGGAATTCAAGCTTTAGTATGAAAAACTTTTTTGTGTATTGAGATAGCTCAACCAATCTAACAGAATATACATCTGGAGTGATTTTATACATTCCGACCAAGTTTGGTTGAAATCGGTCTTCTATATAATATAGCTGCCATAGGAACAATCAGTCGAAAATCAATCTTTAGTATGAAAAACATTTTTGTTTTATTTGGTTAAAATAGGTCTTCTATATTATAAAGCTGCCATAGAAACGATTGGTCGCAAATGTATACTGAGTATGCAAATTTTTGTTGTTTCTGGAGGTACCACAATCAGACTAGCAGATTGGGAATTTTCTATTGTCTTATACCTCCTGATACAATGTTTTATATATGAACAGATTTATATTATTTTCTTTTAATCAGGAGTTGCTTTTCCATAGTCAGTACGGGGTTTCCGACAGTCGAGTATGCTCGACTGTAGCACCGCCCACTAGTTTTTATTGAATTTTGAAATTTTAATAAAAAATGAGCTTTTGCAAGGTTGTTTTGTGTTTTGCATGGTTGCTTTGTGCTTTTCATAGTTGTTTATCGATAACATGAAACGTTAACCAACACTACATTTACTGTCGCATGTCAATTTTGGCGTTTCCCAACATTTTATATAACGGGATCCGTACAAAAATTTTATTCGCCCAAAATTGTGAAAAAATGTCGTGTTCAGGATGTTTAATATGCACTAGGGAGTTCAGTCGGTTCAGTGACGATGAATTGTTCAACTTTTTACGCCGCCATAAAAGTATGAACGTATATGTCCGAAATGTGGTGCGGTCTGCAAATTCGCCTTCCGGGACGACACTATATTTTTTTTTCGCTGTCGTGCATCGCATATGCAGCAGCAAGGAAAAAATAAGCGAGTTAGAGTGCAATGCAGTTTTCAAGAGAGTGTGCGGGTGAATACCTTTTTCGAAGGATCTACATTTACAATTCGCGAAATTTGCGACTTTGTAAATTTAGACTGCGTAAGAATGAAAGGTGAGACGAATTACCTAATGGAAGAGATGGGATGGTGAATGCAATCCGTAGTTGATTGGAAGAGCTTCCTGAGAGAAGTTTATATTGACTGGAGCATTTCGCACAGTCGACTGAAAATTGGAGGCCCTGGGAAGATTGTTGAAATTGACGAGGCCAAAGTTGGAAAACGGAAATATAACTGCGGTCGAGTTGTCGACGGCCAATGGGTGTGAAAGTGGCGACTTCTTTATCATGCCTGTAGAATGCCGCAATAATGAAACACTATTTGTTTGTTTGTACACCAGACGGTCAATCATTCCAAAAATTTTGTTCACCCAGACACGCGAGCGCACACGCAAAACATTGAAAGATTATGGCGTGACATGCGGGACGCTCTTCCACATTTTGGCAGGAAAAAAGAGCATTATATTGGATACTTGTCGAAATTTCATTTTTTAAAAACTTACAAAAGCCATAAAGAAGAATTCATGAGCTTTTTATGGCCATTGGCAAGCTGTATGATCCCAATAGAGCAGCTGTAATAAATGTAGACGCTCATGGTGCTGTGGTAAGTTGTATGAGATTATCGCGCCGAAGCCAAAAAGTTTTTCAAAAAACAAAATCGCGCGCGCGACTATCTAAGTCCCCCTCCTCATCAATACAGTTTATACCCCACTTTTCTGATATATTAATTGCAAGTCTCTAGAAATGTTATTAAATCAATCTTTACATCTTCACCACCCTTTAGGATGATGTTGATGACGATGATGCCAACAATTACTGATGATGCCAACAATGTGATTATAATTGATGACGACCCTTGCTGGTAGAGACCCCCTAAAAATTTTTGCACCTAAATTCATTTAAATCGTCCTCTTTCTAAGGTTTTTTTTAAGAGTTTCGGCATAGACCAGATAATTATTTCTTATCAAAGAACTAGCGGGAAATCCCTAAAACCCGCTAAAATTGACACCCACACAGTATCCAAACGTTAGAAGCTATAGGCATACAGGCATACCTTTAAACTTTTTTTCTAAAGCATATAGGTAAATGGCTACAGGTGAAAATTGCTTTTTTATCGCACCTTTTGGCAATTTTAGAAAAAACGGCTCTAACGATTTTTTTTAATTTTTAATATGTCTTAGTATGAATAATTACGCCGAACAATCAGATGAAATTAAGCTTTAGTATGGAAAACGAGCGGAGCGAGCCGGGGGTTGGCGAGCGAGGCAAGCAGGGGGCGAATCCCTCTAGTATTATTTCAATTATTTCTCACAGAGTGAGGATAACAAGTTGTTCATAGGAACTGACTCAATGTAGAAAAATGTTGCCAGATCATATTTGAGCATATACACAACTTTCGATAAGTTGTCAGAGATGCTCTTTCCAACAGTCCATTGGCAAACTTTTTTTTTATTATTAGAGAAGCACCCTTTCGTGTTAGCAGCTTGTTTTTCCTCATCATTCCTCGAGCGTCTGAGTCCGTTAAGAATTTTTTGAGACCTTTGACTTGCGGTTTTGAGCTGCGATCACCGCCGACTGGCTAATCCCAAGCCTCTCCGAAATGGTTCGTGAAGAACAGCCCTTCTTAATCAGGCACACAACACTATTTTCAACATCTGTTGATATTTTTCTCATTATGTTGCAAAAATAGCAATTTATTTTTAAAAAGATACCAATTGACAAAATCTGCTTTGATTCGCAAGAAAACGGTTGAAATTGCTCTACGAACAAGAAGAATATTATAAAAACAAATACAACGGTAATTTTCGATGATTTCTGCTGATAAGAGAAGTGGTAGAGCGAATGTCGATACAATTGTTGAAATGTGCAAGAGTGAGCTTATGCGGGTTATTTTCGTTTTTATACCCTGAGCGGGTATATTAAGTTTGTGCAAAAGTATGTAACGGGCAGAAGGAAGCATCTCCGACACCATAAAGTATTTATATATATGATCAGCATCAACAGCCGAGTCGATATACCCTTGTCAGAGATGGTAAGGGCTAGGACCACCAAATTTTGAATTAGACTCCCCATTAAGTCAGGCAGATCGACTTTATGTTGAAATTTCGCCACGCCCACTGTGGGGGGCGTAATTCGAAAAAACCTGACATCACTTTTAATTGAGGGTTATAGGTTAAATCTTTAAATTTTTTTTTATGCCAACGGGTGTAGGATCATGCCCCGCATCTAATCACCAATTTTAAACAGGATTGGTCCTTAAATAGTGAAGATATTAACAATTTTGTGACGAGTGACAGGCACAGTATTGGCATGAAAAATGATTTATTAATTCCTTTTATATTTACTATATACATACATATACATTTACATTTCCGCAATATACCAGCAGCAGCTCGTTGAATTTTGCATTTGCTAACCTTACACACTCTTGCTTACATACATATGCATGGACACATGCTCTCTTTCAATGCTCTCTCTCAATGCTCTTAAAAGTGCACTTCTTTGTTCTTCGCTCAACTTTATTGTCTTTCATTTGTCATTGGCGCGTGCCAATTCAATGGCAATTTTAAAAGAGGGACGTAAAAACCATTTTCTATCTATATTGAGTGTGCGCCCCCGCTCATTATTTTCTACGTCTATGCAGATTTGCTTCACTTTTTAATTGAGCGGGTATATTTATATTTAATTTTGTGAATAATATTAAATTAAATATATGAGTTTTAAAAAAAATGGTTTTTTTTATGTATTCGCAAAGCTGTGGCATGTAAGAATTAGTATATAAATTGTTGCCCGTTCTAGAGATGTCTGAATCGAAATTGCTTCGTTTTGCAAGGGCATTAAATCTTCGGCGCGCCGAACAGCATCTACGTGCCTAGGCTCAGGGTACCTTACTGTCGAATGCACTCGACTGTTTCAATTGTTTCTTTTAAACTCTTTGAATTTATTTTATTGCTTTACTCCTATTTGTTACAAATCAAATAATAAAAACAAAACAAACAAAAAATTTTGATTTGCTTGTATGGTTTTGTTTTAATGGTTGACGAATGTCAGTATCTTCTAAAAAAAAAAACTCTTTTGTAATGTACAATTACAGCTGCTTTTTATTTTGAGCAAGAATTGTAAATGTTATTCATACATTTTATCGAACTTAGCACAAAATACAAATAGTTTCGATAAATACCAAATTTATATTTTAATCAGGAGCCCCTCTATTGTTTTCTCAGAGTTGCTTTGCCAAATTATCTTGAGTGAATTTGTCACTCACACATAGTGCGAGCGCAGCCATCATTCAACGGGAAGGATACCGTTACAGATAAATTTCAGCTAGCATAGCAACGCATCCAGCATGATTAGTCAAATGATCAAGGCTAATCGACCAGTGAAGACGAATCTGTGACTTATTTTTCTCAAAGTGAGAAAACGTGCCGTTTAAGGTTAATTGCATATAATATATTTTATAATAAATTATATGTATTTAAAGACTCGAAGATTAAAAGTTGTGTCAGTGTTAATAAATAACAAAGGTATGTTAGCAGTGAAGTAGTTGTGGGTTTTTTTTTTCTAATTGAAAATTTTATTTAGAATTCACGCCGGCTGACCAAATAAGCCTTAGAAAATTCTAAGTGCTAAACTGGCAGTCGAAGAGATCCGTAAGTCCGACTCTTTTACAAGAGCTGGCAGATCTTACACTCCAGCATAAACTATACATGCGGTTGCCAAATTCTATTTCAACCTCCGCTTCATTTTTCATCGACGTCTTACGTCCCCAGGCGCTCCACCTTCGTTCATCGCTTTTAGTCATCATCATCAAACGTGTACAGCAGTCGCCGCAGTTGCCAATGCAACTTATGCAGCATCGTCGCCGACCTTCTTCGCATCAGCAGCAGTAAACCTGCAGCTAAATAATTTTGTATCAATTAGATAAAATGTATATATTTATCATCAGACATTCCGACGCATTAATATCAGCTGTTTAGTGGCAGAAATAGTTCATAAAATCGCTCAATATAAAACACACATACACATACACGTATGTACATAAGTGTTTACATACGTCGTTGTCGCTTTTCTCAACGAGCATAATCATTTTTTTTATCAAAATAATCTTAAAAGCAATTGTCCTGAAAATTAATAATAATTATGTACATTCAAATTTGCATAACATTTTGTTAATATGCTGCATATGTACGTATGTATGTATATAACAGCCTACGCTGTTATTTGTGTGTCTTTGCTGAATTATAAATCAACATACATATGTACATACGTACTGCACTGTCATTTGCGGAATAATTTTTAGAAAAAGAAAGAGGGTGAAGAGGCTGATAATTGTGCGATCGAGTGTTTGTATATTTAAACATATGTATGTATGCTTTACTTATATTGCTTTACTTTATACAGCAGCGAACAACATTTACATACATACGTCATCATTGGGCCCAACGATCATCGTAAGAGAGTTTAAAGCTGAGTGAGTAACAAATACAAAAAGTAAATTAAAGCAAAACATGACATAAAGTAATGTAAAGTTAATTTCAATATGCATATGCACATTTGCATACATATGTAAATGTGTGTTCAACTTTGCATACATATTTACACATAACGTTTCATTTTTCTCTGCATACTTTTCGGCATACCCAATAAATATGTTTAACATATAAATTCAGCACATCAGCTGTTAACACGTGGCCACATTTTTCCTCTTTCGTTTGTTATTATTTTCACTTACATTTTTAATACGCAAACGATAATTAAAATAAAATAATATATAATTTTGTCTTTGCAAATGCGCAATTAAAATTCAAGTTGGCAATACAGAGTGACCATCCTCCAATCAGTTGAAAATTCATAAAACTTAATGTAATGTAGCAATGTTAAGATAACATAATAGAGGTGTTCCCGCAAATTGAAATAGTGTAAACCTAACGAAACAACTTATAATGATTAAAAATTGTCAACGGTGAATTTGAAATGATTCTCTAAGTATTTTTATTTTTCCTAGAAGGTAAGGGTAGGGGCAAAAAGAGAGCTATAATGAAATAGGGATTTTCCGAATTAATTATTTTTCGCGCTAATGGAAAATCAAAGGTAGGGTGGGTATAGAAGCGCAGCTACAAGACCATCGCTGTAGCTTAATATATGTAAACAATGCTTCTTCTTTCTGTGTGGTTTTTCTTTTGATAGTTTCAGGTGATTTTGGTTTGAATTTTAAACAAGGCATTTAGGACTCGATTAAAATTTGTACACAGTAAGCGTTGCGGAGCTGAGTCCAAAGAACCCCCCCAAAGGCTGTTTGCTAGCTGCTGCCAGCGAGTCTACCCGGACGAAAACCGCAACCAACATAATCTAACACTACTGTGCATTTCTGCTTCCAAAATGGTAGTAACAAATTTTTGGCGCCCAACGTGGGGCTGGCTAGAACACGATTGTGAACGTCAGTTTCATACTTTTCCTTCGAGATCCTTCTCTATTCTTCTTTTTTTTTCTCGATTCGTTTGCTGATTTTGTTTTGCTTTGAGAGTATATGGATGTTATAACTTGCCGGAATTTTGACTTTTGATGTTTATCAAATTATCAACCGCAGTTTTAATATTCTATTTATTTTCGGATCAACAATTTCAAGTAATTCGAATTTTGTTTCTATAATTCGTTGAAAACTATATATGCGTCGAATCCATAGTTGGAATTGCGAAGTTTGGATTTCCCAAGCAAATACACCACTATGATCTTTCTTATATAGATTTTGATAAATTTTCTTTTCTATCTGTAAAGTAGATTTCCAACAAATAAATTAGTGTGTTTGGTGCTTAAATAATGACTATTAGGAACATGACTTTAGCCTAAAGGGGTCAAATGTCATCCGATAGATCAATTTTATAGCATTATAGTCGTGCTTTTTACGTTTGCTTAAAATTAAATTTTGTTGTATTGTTTTGTTAACGCTTGAAATTGGCGCGAACTAGTTCAATTGGCATGGCCTGACGGAATTTGTATCATATAGATGTTTCTCTATCGATTAACCTCAGCAATAGTGTCAACGGTTTCTTTTTCGTATTCAGCTATATTTTGACCGATAACGATTCCCTGTAAAATTTCATCCTATGATCGGTAGAAAGCGCTTTATTTAAGGATTCGCGGAGATCTTAACAACAAGTCTGGAATTACGTATGTTTTGACAAGAGATCAATTCAACGACCACTTGAAGGTTAATTTCTCGCTAACATTAGTGAAGCATGATATATCGAATTTCTGAGGCTAAGGAGATGCAGTGCGTAAGTACAGCATTAAGGATTTAGTACTCCCTTCTTAATTGCATTGTTTACACATATATTTTTTTTGTCTCTGTTTGCCCTGACTCACTGGATAGGAAATAAATTATTAAGGATATATATAAAATTTGAATTTAAATTTTTTTGTTTTATTTGGTGAAATATATTCTATTTGCAACATGTTTACAATGCGTAGTCCCGAGAACGTGAATGACTCCGCTGCGGGGTCATCCATGCTTGAGCCTAGCGACAAATGTTCGATTTGCTATGAGGCAATGAAAGAATCGCAGGAGTTGTCTATAACTAAATGCGTTCATACTTTCCACTCTGCATGTATCATGCAACATTTGCAAACAAAAAAGGAGTGTTATATTTGCCAAACGGATTGCGACGAGAGCGATCTACGACCGATCGTAAAGCAAGTTGCAAACACTGCCAATCAGGGAGCAATCCCAAAGAAGCACACACATAATACTAGATACAGAGGCAAGGCACGTCCTACTTACAGGTCCCAAGAGCGAGCTGCTTTAGAGGGAGATGATGATGCTAGCCTCGATAACGCGGCAGGTGTTACTAATAGTGCAGTAAAGCAAGCAAGGCGAGGAGACCAGGCAAGTCGCATAATCAGAGATTGAGGGCTAATCAAGCTCAGGGAAATGCTTCTGCAAGTTCCCGTAGGAATTCAGTGCAAAATCAAATCGAATTTGACATGATTTTTGCACGAATGGGGCAGCTGATAGAGGAAAAGTTTTCCGCAATGTCCGTAAACAGCCAGACGCAATCTCCTAGGCAGGGACAACCAGCAACCCAAGTGTCGCCGAATCACAGTAATCACTCTTCAAGAACTGTGGAGCGCAGCGCTTTTAATCTCAGGCCGGATAAAGCTACCCAGATTATCAATAGCTGGAACGTGAAATTTGACGGTTCGGTTAAAGGGCCCACCGTGCAAGAATTCTTGTATAGAGTGCGTGCTCTGACAGCTGACAGTCTTCAGAATGACTTTTCACTTTTATGTAAGAATTTGCATGTCATTCTGGTTGGAAAGGTGCGTGAATGGTATTGGCGTTTTCGGAAGCAGAATCCTGTCGTAGAGTGGGACGAATTTTGTGAGGTATTCAAAAGCCAATATCATGACAACAAGGATGATGATAACATTCTTGAAGATATTCGTGCTAGAAAGCAAAAGAATGGCGAATTGTTCGATACTTATTATGAAGATATTATGACTCTGGTTTCTCGCTTGTCTATACCCATGGACGAGTATAGGCTAATGCAGCAGCTGAAGAGAAATCTTGTACCAGAGGTTAGACAAGCTCTATTGTACGAGACCGTTCACTCAGTCGCCCATTTGCGTCAACTTGTTCAGTTGAGGGAAAACTTAATGGGAGAAGAGGAGGCTAAGCGTTCCGTCAATCGGAGTACCGTTGCAAAGCCATTTAAGCGAATCGTGTCCGCAGTAGATACTTCATCTGTCGCCTCTGATCATGAGTCAGCAGCCAGCGAGCACGAGGTCAACGCAGTGCAGCATAATGGGAAAAAGTTCAACTGCTGGAACTGTGATCAGGAAGGACATTCATGGGATATGTGCTTGTATGATCGCAACGTTTTCTGTTATGGCTGCGGGGCGAAGGGCATTTATAAGCCGCAGTGCGAAGTCTGCTCGAAACGCGCGGAAAACTATCGGAAGGGACCATCCGCAGACAGCAGTCGGATGGCCCCAAAGAAAATGTAACTAGTCTTAAGGAGTCTTCATTTGTAAGCTCGCCAGCTTTAATAGCGATGATAAGGAGCTGAGCATTGAAGCTACAAATTCAGAAGTCATATCTGGTAGCTATCCAGATAATCCCAAATTATACCCAATTCGATCTTATCATGAACATTATGCAAACTACATGAAAGTTCGTTCTAGAATCTTTGACAACGCCATAGCAAGTTGTAGGCTTACGCCTAAACGAGCAACTGTTCGCTTGCGAAATTTTTGGCGCAAAGTTCTTAATAACCGGAAATTACTGATCTCTACCATAGTAAACAACGCGACAGACGGTCGCTTATATGCTCCAGTTTCCTTTTTGGATTTTTCTGAGCTAGGTTTGCTTGATACAGGAGCAAATATAAGTTGCATTGGTTCAGAACTTTCAAAATCTGATTGGACAATTTTCCCTGCTTTTCGAAAAATTTCAACGAGTGTCAAAACCGCAGATGGAAAAAATCATCGTGTAATCGGTTCAATTTTTACTAATGTTTCGTACAAGAAAAACTCAAAGCCTATTCATTTTTATGTTATACCTTCGATAGACAAAAACGTCATACTGGGTATTGATTTTTGGAGAGCCTTTGATTTAGCTCCTGGTGTTATTTCTTCTGTCATGTCAGATATAACAACTTTGGATGAAAATCCATGTACAAGTATGGAAGGAAGGTACCCTTTGTCCGCAGAGCAGAACAGACGCCTGGAGGCAGTCATAAGCCTGTTCCCTAATTTTGAGCATCAAGGACTGGGTAGAACCCCTTTATTAAAACATGACATTGACATAGGCATGGCCGGTCCAGTCAAACAACGGTTTTATCCAGTTTCCCCGGCAGTGGAAAAACTCCTTTTTAAAGAAATCGATAGAATGCTGGATTTAAAGGTAATAGAGTGTTCTAGCAGTGCGTGGAGCTCGCCTATGCGCCTCGTAGTAAAACCCGGAAAGGTGCGTCTCTGTCTTGATGCCAGGAAAATTAACGAATTTACTAAAAAGGATGCATATCCGCTACCCAGTATTGATGGCATTTTTGCAAGGCTACCCAAAGCGAATATAATCACCAAGATAGACTTGAAGGATGCTTTTTGGCAAATCGGTTTAACTGAACGTTCTAAATCCATTACAGCATTCACAGTGCCTGGTCGTCCACTATACCAGTTCACTGTAATGCCATTTGGCCTGTGCAACGCTCCGCAGACCATGTGTCGCTTAATGGACGAATTGATTCCTGCCGAGCTAAAGTATTGTGTCTTTGGATATCTTGACGATTTATGCGTGGTTTTGGAAGATTTTGAATCCCATTTGTCAGTTCTTGTTCGTCTGTCAGAACAATTTCGTAGGGCCAATTTAACCTTGAATATTAAAAAAAGTAAGTTTTGCGTTACAGAAGTTCAATATTTAGGATATGTCATCGGTCAAGGCGGCATTAAGACAGATCCACAAAAGCTTGAGTCAATACGAAAATGGCCGGTTCCGAAGTCAATTAAACAAGTCAGGAGTTTTCTAGGACTAGTTGGCTGGTACCGACGTTTTATCGAAAATTTTTCGGATGCAACTTTTCCAATAACCGAATTATTATCTACAAAGAAAAAATTCGTATGAACGGAAGCCGCGCAACAAGCATTTGAAAGACTCAAAGATTTACTCAGTTCTGCCCCTGTCTTGCAAAATCCCGATTTTTCTAAGAAGTTTTATTTACACTGTGACGCAAGTGACTTTGGCATTGGCGCTGTATTAGTTCAGTTATCCGAAGATGATCAACAGCGTCCTGTGGCATTTATGTCCAAGAAACTGAACACGGCTCAACGTAACTACAGTGTTACTGAGCGAGAGTGCTTGGCAGCGGTTGAAGCAATCGATAGGTTCAGATGCTACTTAGAGCTGCAAGAATTTGAGATCATCACTGATCATGCAAGTTTGGTTTGGCTGATGAGACAGCCCAATCTTAAAGGAAGACTGGCACGGTGGGCAATGCGTTTGCAAGGGTACACGTTTACTGTGAGTCATAGGCGAGGGCGTGAAAACGTAGTACCGGATGCGCTGTCGCGGATATTCTCAGAAGAAGTGGCAGTACTCAAACAAATTGGGCCCGAAGTAGACTTGAATTCCGAATGCTTTGACGCGGATGATTATCGCCAACTTAGAAACAAGATTCGACAGGATGATGCAAAGTACCCTGATCTTAAGATAGTAGATCATTTTGCTTACATTCGAACTGATCATGACGATGGCTCAGAATGTAACAATCAGAATAGTTGGAAGTTGTGGATTCCGAAAGACTTGACAGGTGACGTGATAAAGAGAGCGCATGACGCTGTAATTTCAGCTCATTGTGGCATGGCTAAGACTTTAGAAATCATTCGTCGGCATTTTTATTGGCCAGGCATGGTTACTCAAGTGCGCGACTACGTGCGTAGCTGCGAGGTATGCAAATCGACAAAAGCACCCAACATCACGCTAAAGCCACCAATGGGCAAACAAGCTCTCTCCGAGCGCCCATATCAGCGTCTTTATGTGGACATTCTTGGACCATATCCGAGAAGTAAAAGTGGCCACATTGGTCTTTTCATTGTTCTCGATCATCTTTCCAAATTTCACTGGCTCTGTCCTCTGGAAAAATGCACGGCAGACGTAATAAAAGATTATTTGCAAAATCATATATTTTTTGTATACGGAGTTCCTCAAACACTTGTTAGCGACAATGGCTCTCAATTTAAGGCAGGAGAATTTAATGCGTGGCTGACATCACTCGGCATAAAGCACATTTATACCGCCTTGTACTCCCCTCAATCAAACGCATCAGAGAGGGTTAATCGCTCAATAAGTGCAGCAATTCGTGCATATTTAAAAGACGACCATAGCGAATGGGACCAGCACATTCATGCGATAAGCTGTGCGCTCCGAAACTCGATTCATCAAAGCATTAATTGTTCCCCTTATCATGCCTTGTATGGATTCGATATGGCAACTCATGGGTCAAGCTATCAACTTCTGAGAAATTTAGGCATGCTGGACGAACCGCAAAATGTGCTTGTCAGAGATGATCAGTTCAAGTTAATTCGACAGGAACTAAAAAAGCAGGTTGGCAAAGCTTATGATCAGCAAGCACGGCAATACAATTTACGAACGCGTGAGATTACTTTCAAAGAGGGACAAGAAATTTTTAGGCGAAACTTTTCACAAAGCAATTTTGCTAAGAATATTAACGCCAAACTTAATCCGTTATGGATTAAAACCCGAGTGCGTGAGAAAGTGGGTGGTAGCTACTATATTTTAGAAGATCTCCAAGGTAGGCTTCAAGGAACGTACCACGCCAAAGACATACGGCAGTAATTGTTTTTTTTTCAGTCTTTTCTCCGAGCCAATGACTCTAGAAACGTCTGTGGTTGTAATGTACAATTACAGCTGCTTTTTATTTTGAGCAAGAATTGTAAATGTTATTCATACATTTTATCGAACTTAGCACAAAATACAAATAGTTTCGATAAATACCAAATTTATATTTTTATCAGGAGCCCCTCTATTGTTTTCTCAGAGTTGCTTTTCCAAATTATCTTAAGTGAATTTGTCACTCACACATAGTGCGAGCGCAGCCATCATTCAACGGGAAGGATACCGTTACAGATAAATTTCAGCTAGCATGGCAAGGCTTTGCATAGCAACGCATCCAGCATGATTAGTCAAATGATCAAGGCTAATCGACCAGTGAAGACGAATCTGTGACTTATTTTTCTCAAAGTGAGAAAACGTGCCGTTTAAGGTTAATTGCATATAATATATTTTATAATATATTATATGTATATAAAGACTCGAAGATTAAAGTTGTGTTAGTGTTTATAAATAACAAAGGTATGTTAGCAGTGAAGTGGTTGTGGTTTTTTTTCTTTTCCTAATTGAAAATTCTATTTCGAATTCACGCCGGCTGACCAAATAAGCCTTAGAAAATTCTAAGTGCTAAACTGGCAGTCGAAGAGATCCGTAAGTCGGACTCTTTTGCAAGAGCTGGCAGATCTTACACTCCAGCATCAACTATACATGCGGTGGCCAAATTCTATTTCAACCTCCGCTTCATTTTTCATCGACGTCTTACGTCCCCAGGCGCTTCACTTTCGTTCATCGCTTTTCGTCATCATCATCAAACGTGTACAGCAGTCGCCGCAGTTGCCAATGCAACTTATGCAGCATCGTCGCCGACCTTCTTCGCATCAGCAGCAGTAAACCTGCAGCTAAATAATTTTGTGTCAATTAGATAAAATGTATATATTTATCATCAGACATTCCGACGCATTAATATCAGCTGTTTAGTGGCAGAAATAGTTCATAAAATCGCTCAATATAAAACACACATACACATACACGTATGTACATAAGTGTTTACATACGTCGTTGTCGCTTTTCTCAACGAGCATAATCATTTTTTTTATCAAAATAATCTTAAAAGCAATTGTCCTGAAAATTAATAATAATTATGTACATTCAAATTTGCATAACATTTTGTTAATATGCTGCATATGTACGTATGTAAGTATATAACAGCCTACGCTGTTATTTGTGTGTCTTTGCTGAATTATAAATCAACATACATATGTACATACGTACTGCACTGTCATTTGCGGAATAATTTTTAGAAAAAGAAAGAGGGTGAAGAGGCTGATAATTGTGCGATCGAGTGTTTGTATATTTAAACATATGTATGTATGCTTTACTTATATTGCTTTACTTTATACAGCAGCGAACAACATTTACATACATACATACGTCATCATTGGGCCCAACGATCATCGTAAGAGAGTTGAAAGCTGAGTGAGTAACAAATATAAAAAGTAAATTAAAGCAAAACAAAACATAAAGTAATGTAAAGTAAATTTCAATATGCATATGCACATTTGCATACATATGTAAATGTGTGTTCAACTTTGCATACATATTTACACATACCGTATCATTTTTCTCTGCATACTTTTCGGCATACCCAATAAATATGTTTAACATATAAATTAAACACTCATCAGCTGTTAACACGTGGCCACATTTTTCCTCTTTCTTTTGTTATTATTTTCACTTACATTTTTAATACGCAAACGATAATTAAAATAAAATAATATATAATTTTGTCTTTGCAAATGCGCAATTAAAATTCAAGTTGGCAATACAGAGTGACCATCCTCCAATCAGTTGAAAATTCATAAAACTTAATGTAATGTAGCAATGTTAAGATAACATAATAGAGGTGTTCCCGCAAATTGAAATAGTGTAAACCTAACGAAACAACTTATAATGATTAAAAATTGTCAACGTTGAATTTGAAATGATTCTCTAAGTATTTTTATTTTTCCTAGAAGGTACGGGTAGGGGCAAAAAGAGAGCTATAATGAATTAGGGATTTTCCGAATTAATTATTTTTCGCGCTATTGGAAAATCAAAGGTAGGGTGGGTATAGAAGCGCAGCTACAAGACCATCGCTGTAGCTTAATATATGTAAACAATGCTTCTTCTTTTTGTGTGGTTTTTCTTTTGATAGTTTCAGGTGATTTTGGTTTGAATTTTAAACAAGGCATTTAGGACTCGATTAAAATTTGTACACAGTAAGCGTTGCGGAGCTGAGTCCAAGGAACCCCCCCAAAGCCTGTTTGCTAGCTGCTGCCAGCGAGTCCACCCGGACGAAAACCGCAACCAACATAATCTAACACTACTGTGCTTTTCTTCTTCCACCGATAATAACACGAGGTACGCCCCAACCAACGACTACCGATAAGGATATCGATGATAACAAAGAGCCGCATAACCAAGACGGTATAAGCGTAGTTTGGTGATAAACTCTAACCTAACCAAATAGAAACTCCGATAAGATAATTAAAGTACATTTGTAAAACTGACCTAAACAAATAAGATAATTTTTAAGCAGATACGAATTCGAATACCTTTACAACCATATAAGATAAGTAAATCCGATACTCTGACCTATTCAACAAAGATAAATGTAAGCGACGTGGGAAGCAATCAAAGCTGAGCTCATAAGGAACTTCGGAGTCAAGGAAAGCTACCATCACCTTTATCATCGGGCAATTAGCAGAAGAAACACAAATGTAAGTGACTATTTTTATAAACTTGAAAATGTATTAGATAAGGTTAATATTAAGTACGAATTTGATTTACTAAAACCAGTTGCTTTTTCGCCAGAAGCAAACGAGGCATTTTTTTAAAAAACTTTTTTGGACGGAATCAGTCCTCATCTATTTTCAATTATATTAAGTAGGAATATAATTAAATTAAGGAAAGCTTTTTATACGGTAGATGATTTAGGGATGTTAAGGCAGTATAGGCAGAACCGAAATAATGACGGATACAGACAGCAACAACAACAACAAATAAATACAGCCCCTAATGATCACCGACAGCGGCAGAACGATAGGCAGGGTGCAGGTTTTTCTAGGCAACCATCACAACAAACAAGAAATAGTTACCAGTCACGATTTAATAGAACAGACCCGATGGAGGTAGATCACATTAGACAGGATATTGAAGAAAATTTTCAGTCGAAAGCCTGAATGCAACCTAACCGATAATAGAAGTAACGATAGGAAGTAGTAAAACTTTATATATTGGAAACTCAGTCCATTTATAAATAAACAGTTTGATGGAATAATCGGGCAGAATTTATTAGTGCCCATTGGTGCCATAATAAATTTAGAAGATAATTTTGTAGAAATAAATGGAAATAAAATATGTTTCCTAAATTTACTTCCTTTTAATATTAATGACATTCATTCAATCGAAAGAGTATATTCAAATGTGATGAAATTTATTAAAGACTACGCTAAAATAGCTTTCGGGATGACAAAATATTTAAAAAAAAGGTGCTAAAATTAACGCAGGAGATTCACAATTCATATCGTCATTCCATACACTGAAGCGTCTTCTTGTAAATGATCCAATTTAAAATATCCAAATTTCAGTAAAAAGTTCAAAGTAACTACAGATGCAAGTAATTTTGCAATAGGTGCAGGATGAACACCCCCTTTGCTATGCTAGTCGAACCTTAAATGAGCACGAAAAGAAATACTGTACTACAGAAAAAGAACTATTAGCTATCGTATGGGCAGTTAACTATTTTAGGCCATATGTGTATGGTAGGCAATTTGATCTTCTTACAGATCATTTACCTTTAAAATGGTTGCATACAAAGCATAAAGGGAAGTACATTAAATCACGACTCCAAAGGTGGCTTCTCAAACTGGGTGAATACGATATAAATATACAGTACATAAAAGGAAAGGAAAATACTTTAGCCGATTTTTTGAGCAGGTTGAATGTGGATTCTGGAGAAATTTGTCTAGTAAATCATGCTTCCGAAGAAGACGATGATAAACTCAGTACAACAGCAACAATTTATTTTCAAGTAGAAGAATTAAATGATCACTTTCCCATACTAGAATCAGTTGTTAACCGCTTTCGAACACAAATTATTTTATGCGAACATAAAGTTAAGGAAAGCGAGAAAATAAGCGGTAGCTTGAAAGTCTATATAAGTCAGGATGATATAGATAGTGGATATGTAGTAGATATCTTTAGGAAATACTTAAAGAAAAGTTGTAAGACGGGTATTTATTCTGATTTAGCAGAAACCGAATACAATAAAGTACAACTAAAACTTATTGAGATTTTCGGGAAAAGTATAAAGTTTATTAAATGTATGCATCATGCTAAAGACAGGATCAATGAAGAAGAAGCATATCGTTATATTGCAAAATATCACAAAAACGAAACCGGACATGCAGGAATTAATGAAAATTACCATGGTTTAAAATACCTTATCTATATAAAAAAACCTTAAGACACTTATTCACAAATATATCAACAATTGTGATGTGTGCAATAGAGTTAAATACGATAGGAAACCTTTAAAGCCCAAGTTCCATCTTACAGAAACCCGTAGTGACATAAATCATATTGTTCACATAGATACATTTACATTTTTAAAAAACACTTTCTTAACAATAATAGATAATAATAATAGTACATTATAATACATTATACTAAGCCTAATAGTCATACGGGTAACTCAGACATAGAACGCTTTCATAATACATTATGTGAAAGACTAAGAGTAACTGAACTCGAGAGCAAAGCATTATCAATGCAGGAAAAAATGTTCAAATGCGTAGAATATTATAATAAATCTTTTCACTCAACAATAAATGAGAAACCAATAGATTTAGATAACGGAAAAGTAAAGGTAAAAATTGTTCAGGATCGCCTGAATAACATAAAACTGAAAAATATTGCCAAAAGAAACGAAAATAGAGTGAATGTCCCTATAGAATACGATGAAGGCTACGTAAAAAATAATGTATCAGTACGCCATAAAAACGTTCCCAAATATAGAAAGTTAAAATTAGAAAATATTCACAAATCAAATATTAAAAGAAGAAATAAATTTGCAGATTAATTGGATATTACAACTTTTGATGACAACAATCATACTACAGGGAACAACGGCAACTCTAACAATTCAACCAATACTTGAAAGAAACGGTTACGTCGATATAAGTACTCAATCTGTGGATATTGTAACAACATCAAATTTCATTATTCATACAATAGATCCTAGAGAAATCCTATATTTAATTAATAATATGACTTATAATGCCAATATTTTAAGTAAAACGCAACGTGAATTGATTAGTAATGAACTGATAATACTTAAAACAAAAATAAGAACGGTAATTCCCAAATCTTCCAAAAGATCGAAAACAGGGTTAATCAACGAAATGGGTACAGTGTATAAATATCTGTTTGGGGCAATGGACGACAATGTTTGGAAAGATATTGAGGACCATTTGAAGATAATTGATGGCAACGTTCATAATACTATTACAACATTAAACCAGCAAGTTAAATTAAACGACTATTTTTCGAAGACATTCTTGTATTTAAAAACAACAATTGAACAAGATAGGCATTTAATACTAGCATATCAAAACGCAAGTGATAAAGCAATAAAAACAGAAATATCCAATAGCATGTTTAATGATCAGATTTTAAGATTACAGATTTTAAAGGAAAAAATAGATCATATTCAAGATAGCATTGTATCCGCAAGAAATGGATTATTGCATCCAGGAATATTAAGTTGATACTTATGATATAGATCTGAATAAACTGAAACATCTTAAAATGTGTGCCATTGAGTTTGCAGAAAGATTACTATTATTAATAATAAAAATACCAAAAGACTTCACGAAAGTACAGCTTAGAGTTATACAACCAATTTCTGATGGACAGATGAGAGAAATAGACTTCGCTCCAGAAACAGTTTTTAAGTATCAAAATAAAATTTATTCATACGAAAATGAAAAAACATTAAATGAACTTCGAATTTCCAACCATTGTATTTTTACGAAATTAGTTACTAATAAAATGACGGAAATTATAGAAATTGACGATCAAACACTGTTACTAAAAAATTTAAGAAATATTAAGTTATCTTAAAATTGCGATAAGAGAGAAATTATATTAAACGGTAACTATCTTATACACTATCAAAATTTTACAATAAAATTATTTCAACAATCATTTTCAAACGTAAAACATATTTTTCAACAAAGATTTTATTACCCTGTAAACGAACATGTCAACTTCGATCATAAGATTTTATTTAACGATATTAAACTACAACATATTAATAATATTAAGGAAATAGAGGAACTTAAATATCATAAAAATGTAAATCAAACAATTTCCTCAACATTTATAATAATTACACTTACTGTTATAGTTTTAGTTATATATCTTTGGAGGAAACAAAAGAATATGAATATTCAAATTTTAGACAAAACCCAGGAGTATTTTGTGTCTCAGCGGGGAGGAGTTACGTCCCAACCAACGACTACCGATAAGGATATTGATGATAACAAAGAGCCGCATAACCAAGACGGTATAAGCGTAGTTTGGTGATAAACTCTAACCTAACCAAATAGAAACTCCGATAAGATAATTAAAGTACATTTGTAAAACTGACCTAAACAAATAAGATAACCTTTAAGCAGATACGAATTCGAATACCTTTACAAACATATAAGATAAGTAAATCCGATACTCTGACCTATTCAAACAAGATAAATGTAATGTCTGAACAGATGTAAACTCTATGGATAAGAATATCGATAAGACTCATTTGTAAGGTTATAAAAACCCAAATTCCTCTAAATAAAGTAGTTATTACATTCTTGACACTCTTAAGAGACGGTCGTGTTTTAATTCAAACGTAATTCGCGCGCTTAAAATAGTTAGCAACGATTTTTAGCGGTGCCACATTTTTTTATTATGTACCAATGGCGCCACGTTGTTTTAAGCATGTGCATTTCAGCTGAAATGCAAAATATCAAAAATGCGAATTTCTCAAAAACTGTCTGATAAAAATTGATGAAAGTTGCAGCAAAATGTTAGTAAAATTGGGGCCTATTAAAAATTTAGCAATGAAATTATTTTGCAGTCAGCTTTCTGCTGTAGATAAACGAATATAATCCAAGCCATATCATCCAGCTTTCTGTTGCGTAGTAGTTCAGTTCACGTTGGAGCTACCAGTTCAATAGGACTTGCTTATGAACTTTTTGGGGTTAATTTACAATAAATTAATTTTCTAAAAAACTGTCTGATAACTTTCTTTAAATTTAATTGAAAAAGCTTCTACAAACTTGTAGCTTTAATTTGCCATCTGCCGATTTTTGGGCCGTTCTTTCTGAGAAAAGATATTAAGGTTTGAGAACAAGGCATATATTTTGGCGGTCATTTTGTATGGGACTTTCACTGAGGTAGCTGAGTTCATTCCAAAATATCTCAAAAACGTTCTGAAAACTTTTTTTAAAAATGTTCCCATTAGAAAGGCAAAATGGTAGGCTTTAATCGTGCATTAGCGGTTTTCGGGGCCGTTCTATTTGGGCTTAGATATTTAAGAAATGGTGAAAGTGTAAACTTTTTCAGTTTTTATCTTCACTGGTTTAACCCAGCTTAAAGCCTGAAATTGCCAAAATATTGCTAAAAACTATTATAAATCAATTTTCTACAATTCTGCATCATTACTTTATTGATTTAGTGTCGAAAAACGTTTTAAAAAGTTAAAATTCATAACTGGTTCCGACTCATGAACCAAGTTCCGTTTTTCGTTGCTGGCGAACCGTTGCTATCTTGACGCACATCACTCAGTGCCGATCGCGAACCGAAAAAGCTGGAGCTTTCGTTTTCTGCAAGCATGGCAGCATTTCCACAAAATGTGCAAAAATCATTATCTGACGCGCTTCGACGAGTGAAGGTCATCAACGGAAAGTTTTTCTTTAAAACGTGAAAATGCGGAAAACAACAACGAAAACCAAGACAACAGTGAACAAAAACTGCGGACGGCAGTCCGCGCTAGTGACGAAAGCATCAGGAAGGGTGCGAAAGGCGACTAGCAATATATACAGGAAGAATGGAAAATTTGCTATAGCTGTCCGATCAGATCGACTTATATACCGATCGAGAGGTATAGTTTTATCTAACAAAAGTTCATAATAACACTTTTGAAAACTCACCTGGTTCGTGAGATAATCAGGTAAAAGTGGGAGGGGCGAAATCTAGATGATTGCAGCAAATGGGGCCGTTGGAGCCTTTCGGTACATTTTTTTAATTTTCTACGATTCTTATCAAAAATACGCGTCGAATGACACCTTAATCGTTCAGTGGTTCAAAAGATAATTAAAATTGAAATTTTTAGTGGCCTTCTCAAAATGAGATGAAAATTCAGTTTGTCTGTTTGTTTGTTTGTCTGTTTGTGTGTTTGTTTGTATCAAGGCGTTGGATCTATTCCCAATTATAAAATTAGAAACTTTTGTTCTACGACTTTTTCGAAAAAAAAGCTGGTTTAGCGGGAAATCGCTAAAATTTGCTAAACTTAAACCACCCTAGTATCCAAACGATAGAAGCTACAGATGTGTTCTATATATCGTTGAAAAGGTATTTTGAGGTATTTTAAGGTATTTTAGGCATACTTGTAATATTTCTGGAGTTCATAGGTAAGAAGCTACAGGTGAATTAAGATTTCATTGGCGATTTAAAAAAAAACTACACTCAAAATCACTATGAAGTTATTATACGTTTTAGTCAGCTTATTTCCGCGTTTTTTGACAACACATATTTGTGAAAATTCGTGTCAGCAAGATATTACGTATTGCCTGGAATACAGTGGATATTCAATATGTATGCATACTACAGACTATCTTAATTCCTTAGCATTGAATGATGGCAGCAGCAACAATGCAAGCATTGCAAGAATTGCAAGCAATGCAATCGGTGCACAATAGAACCCACAGCTGACAGCTTTTGTTTCAGTGATGCCAGATAGTTTGTTTTTGTTTTGCAAGAAGGCGGTATTTAATTTATTCAAATGAGCTGGACTTGTAGGGTCTTCCTGGAACGCATTTTGACTAAATGTGTTCTTATTCTCTTAATTACTTTTTGTACACTGTGCCCATTGAAAATGGTCAAAAAGGGTATATTGGTTTTGTACAATGTATGTAACAGGCAGAAGGAAGCATCTCCGACCCTAAAAAATGTATATATTTTTGATCAGTATCAATAGCCGAGTCGATTGAGCCATGTCCGTCTGTCTGCCCGTGTGTTTAAGCCAAAGGATCTCAGAGACTATAAGATCTAGAGACTTAAAACCTGGTATGTAAGTTCCTGGATAGCGGGTGTTGGTTGTCAAGTTTGTTTTAAAATTGGGATCGGACCTCTATATCATATAGCTGCCATAGGAACGATCAGTCCAAAATCAAGTTTTAGTATGAAAAGCTTTTTTGTTGTTTGACATATCTCGACGAAACTGACCGGATATACATTTGGGATGGTCCTATACATCCTGATCAAATTTGGTTGAAATCGAACCACTATATCATACAGCTGTCATAGAAACGATCAGCCCAAAATCAAGTTTTAGTATGAACAACTTTATTGTTGTTTAAAATATCTCGACCACACCTACAGGATATGCAGTCGGAATGGTCCTATATATCCTGATCAAATTTGGTTAAAATCGGATAACTAAATCATATAGTTGTCATAGGTCGAGCACACTCGACTGTAGCCGCACCTACTCGCGAGCGAAGCGAGCCGGGGTAGGCGAGCGAAACGAGCAGGGGGTGGAGCCCCCTTGTTTTTCATGGTACTTAGGCTTGATACAGGCAAATTCAAAAACGTCTGATATCTTCCAAAAAATACCTCTTTACGAGGTAAAATTCTAGTGTCGAAAACATTTCCATGCCCCAAAACTTCTGATATCCAATTTTGTCACGAACGATATAGATCCCATCCGGCGCTGGGACACCCGCGGAATGAAATCTTGGTCAGTTCGGTTTTTCATTCCGAGGTGTACCACCCAGCGTCATCGGAACTGGTGGACCATCGTGACCAAATCCAAAACGAAGGATCCGGGATAGCAAACTTGGTACTGTAATTTTTATTAGTTTAGGTATAAATTTAATTTTTACGTATTTAAGTTGTACCAAACATATCGAGCACAATTTTAAAATTACTATTTTTAAAATAGCTGATTTTTGTCAATATAAATATTTAGCAATAAATTTTATCATTGTTTTAGTTATCTGCCTAGTATATTTTTAGTGCTTATAATACAAGCCTATTTTTGTACAGTCTTCATGGAAATTTGGTACATTCCAAATTAGCAAACTTGGTACAATAATTATTATTAGTTTAAGTATAAATTAAATATTTATGTGTTAAAGTTGTACCAAATAATATCGAATAAATGTATTAATAACTATTTTTAAAATAACTGATTTGTTCGATATAAATATTTAGCAATCAATTTTATTATTACATATGTTTAATACTTGCAGTATTTTCTGCCATATATATTTTTAGTGCTTAAAATACAAGCCTGTTTTTGTACAGACTACATGGTACATTCCAAATAAGCAAACTTGGTACAATAATTATTATTAGTTTAAGTATAAGTTCAATATTTATGTATTTAAGTTGTACCAAATAATATCGAAAAAATTTATAAATCACTATTTTTAAAAGAGCTGATTTTTTGATATAAATATTTAGCAATAAATTTTATTATTGATTTAAATATTTGTAGTATTTTCTGCGTAATACATTTTTAGTTCAGACTACCTGTACAGACTACATGGTACTTTCCAAATTAGAATTCTTTGTACTATTATTAGCTTACGTTTTATACGTAAAATAATATTTAATTATTTTATATATTTAAATTGTACCATGTAATATCAAAAAATGTATAAATCATTATTTTTAAAAAAGTTGATTTTTTTCGATATAACTATTTTTTTTAATCATTTTTATTTTTATTCTTAGTGCAAATACTACAGTAGTTGTACAGACTACTTGGAAATGTGCAATAATTTTTAATATTGTCTAGAAAATTTGTTGTACTTTGAGTCTTATTTATTGTAATAAGATATTGCAGCTGAGAAGTTATCGGTTTCTTAAAAGCTTTAGGAATAGCAGACAACTTAGATTTACCTCTATAGTGAGTGACATCAGACTTGTTTCCTTTTTTAAGTAAAGGAATTATAAATGATTCTTTCCATATTCTAGGAAAAGAGCATAACTCCACAGAAAGTTTGGAGCACACAACGAAACACATAAATCAAGTAAAGTGTTTAAAGTTGTCAGTTTTCCGAAATTGACGAGCATTCTTTGCCGGCTTACCACATGAACTAACCATACGGACTGGTAAGTCCATCAATACCTCCAAAGTCGGATGATAATGGTCTTCAGGAAAAGATATGGGATTAGAACGAAAGACTGATAAAAAAAGAGGGATCCAAAACAAAAATAAGATCAAGCATCCTGTTCAATGAATTCGGGATATCATTAATCTGACACAATGACATCACAAACACATTATGAAGAAAATCATGTTGGGTCGTGGAAGTCAGAACGTTTGAGTCGGGACAAGAAATCCAATGTGTTCCGGTAATATTAAAATCACCAAGAACAGCAAGAAAATCACGATCAGAGAGCATAGATAAAGAAGGAGCAATATAAGAACATGTAATATAAACATTAATGTCCCTAATACTTATTTTGACAGCAACAAATTCAATCTCATAGAAAAGTCGGTTACTACTACTTCCGAAAATAAATCAGCATCAATAGCAATAAGCACACCACCCCCAATACGTGGGGTTCGATCCTTTCTATAAATAGAGAATTTGTTAGAAAGAATTTCAGAATTATGAATGTCGGGCCTTAACCATGTTTCAGAAAAGGCAACAACATTAAAATAATAGGACAGGCTATTTAGATAAAGATTACTAAGTTTGCTACGAAGCCCTCTAACATTCTGATAGCCCAGAGAGAGGGAGGATGTTAGTTTTTTTTAACTATCTGAACGCGAACGAGGTTGAGAAGGTCTAACAGATAAAGATGAAGAAGTAGGCAATACAATTGGAGTCCGATTTTTCTTTTTAACAGTGTATTCCTTTACAATTATGTGATAATGCCAGAAATCTTTACAACAAATTTTGTTTAAAGGATTGACCGGAACACTTAATTTAAGCGACGATATCTCCCGAAGATTTGATAAAATTGAATTTCTCCACCGTAATTTTGGCATCAGGTTTGGCTTGAATAAAAGCCAAGACATCCCCAGATGTGGTATCAGGGGACAGCCTAGAAACAAAAATTTGTTTATCAGCAGCAGCAGTAACATTAGCAGACGCTACAGCGCTAGTTGATTGACCATCTGGAACAGTAGTGGAATCAGCGCTGTTCCACATGACAGCCACCGATACAGAAACTTCTTCGGTGTCAGAAGGAACAACATCCATTGATAATGCAGCACTATCAGAAGGAACAACATCCATTGACTGCTGGAGCTGATGAAATGGGTGAAAATGTGGAAACCGAAAGCTCATTTGGGCCAATAGCCTCAAATTGGCCTTTTTGCGCTTTGGAAACTCATTTAAGAGTTTCATGCCCTTAAAATTGTCATCCAAACCTGAGAAGCTATCGGACAGCTTTTTAAGCTTTTAAGCAAGAGTGTGTAAAGTTAGCAAATGCAAAATTCAACGAGCTGCTGCTATGTAAATGTATATGTATGTAGTAAATATAAAAGGAATTAATTAATCATTTTAATTATATTTCTTTGCTGCCAATACTGTGCCTGTCACTCGTCACAAAATTGTTAATATCTTCACTATTTATGGACCAATCCCGTTGAAAATTAGTGATTAGATGCGGGGCATAACCCTACACCCGTTGGCATAAAAAAATAAAAGGTTATGTCAGATTTTTTCGAATAACGCCCCCAACGTGGGCGTGGCGAAATTTCGACATAAACTCGATCTGCCTGACTTAATGGGGAGTCTATATTCCAAATTTGGTGGTCCTAGCCCTTACCATCTCTGAGAACCTTTTGTTTACACGGACAGACGGACAAGGGTATATCGACTCGTCTGTTGATGCTGATCATATATATATATATATATATATACTTTATGGTGTCGGAGATGCTTCCTTTTGCCCGTTACATACTTTTGGACAAACTTAATATACCCGCTCATTGTATAAATACAGATTTAAACGAGGAAAAATATAAAAATACGAGGCGCAAGTAAAAAACAAGAAGAATCCATAATTAATAATGAATATCTCAAAGAAATAAGTTATGAACACAATGAAATTATTGTTAGTAATAACGAAAATTTGCTTACTGCTGAGAAAAATGAGGGATATAAAAAAATATTAAACAGCGTTGAAGCTGAAAATGGAAAAATATTTTGTTTGGAATAAGAATATTGCGATAGCTCATGCATCTTCTGGTATTGCTGCAACACTGCTAACTGGAGGTCGGACAGCGCACTGTGCATTTAAGCTTCCACTTTATATAATTCGAAGAAGTTAAACATTGCAAAATTTCAAAGCAATTGTAAATAGAGCATTACAAGTAATCTTTTAATGGGAGGCACCACAGTTCTTTTAGCTGGGGACTTTCGACAAGCGCCTCTAGTTGTGCCTCTGTGAAATCATTAAATTGGTTATGTGAGCGAGCTATATTTACTTCAAGAAATGATAGAGCCGTTTCAATAAATTATTTTCTTTAAAAATCATTTGATGGTCAACAAATGACATACAAATCTATTGACTCTGTCATTAATGTTGACGATGCTGTTCATTATCCAGTCGAGTTTCTCGACAAGCAAAATCCACCAGGATTTCCATTGCATAGTCTTACTCTAAAAGTCGGTGCACCAATAATGTCGATCCGATATTAAAAACAGAGAGTTAGTTCTGCTTGCTACTTATTTATTCTGACCGTTGATGGCAAAACAAAAAATGTTTATAAGCAGGTATTAAAATAGCTGAAAGCCTACATCTATTCGAGGATACAATTCTTCAATGGTTGCAAACTATTGAAACCTTTCTCGAAGAGCTATATCTGTAAGTATTGTTATATATTGGTTGTATCGTTTATCGTGTCGATAAATGTGGCAATCAATAGGGAACCTGTGGTGGGGGTGGCAACTACAAAGAAGGAGTGAGATGGCTGGTGGCTGCTGAGCGAGAAAAATATGTGTAGTGTGCCCCTCATGCCCCTGACCAGCACTCGAGAAATGAGTGGAAATGCCCATCTGCAATGCAACGGTTTGTTTTCGAATAGAAGTGAGCAATTTTGGTCGAGACGAAACCACGTTGCTGCTGCAGGAATATTTTTTCTCTTGGTTTTCCTGGCCAGCCACAACCGTAGGCTATCATCCCTACTGGGTCATCAACCGTGACTGTCAGCCCGAACAATCAAACGCCCAGGCACGGGCAGCTGTTTGCTTTGGCAGAGAAGTCCTTTCCTTTTTTCTCGCTTTGCGATCAGCCACCAATACAGTGAACGAGTGCCGGGAGCACGCGTCAATAGCCGTCAGGAAAAACGTTCGTCGCCAACAAGAGTGAGTCTGTTCCATTTGCCCCGCCACAAGTCCGTGGCCGAAAAGCACTCCAAACCTCGAAGCCCCTACTCCCGACCATACGAGCAATAAGAAATCAGCAATTAATAATATATATCTTTATTAAGAAAAACAAAAATGAACGCTGACTAAAAGCGAAAACAACAGAACTAAAATTAAAAATACAAAACTTAAAAAAAATCAAATTAAAAATTGAATTATACAAAAAATATATATAATTTAAACTAAAAATTAACAATTTTAATGTAAATATTTAATTAAAATAAATAATGATAAAAAAAATTAAATAGTAACATAAAAAAATTAAAGAAAATAAAAATAAACAAAAGGAAATTAAATGTTATTAGACAGACTACAGTTAAGGAACAAGCACACAGTCGAATTTACAAAAAAATAGAAAATGTATACAAAGTATACAATATATATATATAAACATATACATATATGTAAACATAAAACCCAAGAACTATAAACTACGTTCATATCGCCCCTTATACCACCCAGAGAGCTCTTTAGTTAGATCAAGATACATTTACTATACTGTTCAGTTCGTATGCTATATGTATATGTTTAAGGCTTTGTATACTTTATTTTCTATTTTTTTGTAAATTCGACTGTGTACTTGTTCCTTAACTGTAGTCTGTCTAATAACATTTAATTTCCTTTTGTTTATTTTTATTTTCTTTAATTTTTTTATGTTACTATTTAATTTTTTTTATCATTATTTATTTTAATTAAATATTTACATTAAAATTGTTAATTTTTAGTTTAAATTATATTATTTTTTGTATAATTCAATTTTTAATTTGATTTTCTTTTAAGTTTTGTATTTTTAATTTTAGTTCTGTTGTTTTCGCTTTTAGTCAGCGTTCAGTTTTTTGCTTAATAAAGATATATATTATTAATTGTTGATTTCTTATTGCTTGTATGGTCGGGAGTAGGGGCTTCGAGGTTTGGAGTTGCTTTCCGGCCACGGACTTGTGGCGGGGCAAATGGAACAGACTCACTCTTGCTGGCGACGAACATTTTTCCTGACAGGCTAGTGACGCGTGCTCCCGGCACTCGTTCACTGTATTGGTGGCTGATCGCAAAGCGAGGAAAAAAGGAAAGGACTTCTCTGCCAAAGCAAACATGCCGGCCTCGTGGGACCGTTGATTGTTCAGGGCTGACAGTCACCGAGTTGATGACCATAGCAGGCCTGATAGCCTCACGGTTGTGGACTGGCTCAGGAAAACCTAGAAAAGAAAAAATATTCCTGCAGCAGCATCGTGGTTTCGGTCTCGACCAAAATTGCTCACTTCTATTCGAAAACAAACCGTTGCATTGCAGATGGGCATTTCCACTCATTTCTCGAGATGCTGGTCAGGGGCATGAGGGGCACAGGCTACACATTATTTTTCTGGCTCAGCAGCCACCAGCCATCTGGCTCCCTTCTTTGTAGTTGCCACCCCCACCACAGGTTCCCTATTGATTGCCACATTTATCGACACGATAAACGATACAACCAATATATAACAATACTTACAGATATAGCTCTTCGAGAAAGGTTTCAATAGTTTGCAACCATTGAAGAATTGTATCCTCGAATAGATGTAGGCTTTCAGCTATTTTTAATACCTGCTTATAAACATTTTTTTGTTTTGCGGATCAACGGTTCAGAATAAATAAGTAGCAAGCAGAACTAACTCTACTAGTTTTTAATATCGGATCGACAGCATTTATTGGTGCACCGACTTTTTGAGGTTAAAGACTATGCAATGGAAATCCTGCGTGGGTCTCGCTTGTCAGAGAAACTCGACTGGATAATGAACAGCATCAGTCAACATTAATGACAGGGTCAATAGATTTGTATGTCATTTGTTGACCATCAAATGATTTTTGAGGAGGATAATTTATTGAAACGGCTACTATGATTTTCTTGAAGTAAATATAGATACGCTCACATAACCAATTTAATGATTTCACAGAGGCACAACTAGAGGCGCTTGTCGAAAGTCCCCAGCTAAAAGAACTGTGGTGCCTCCCATTAAAAGATTACTTGTAATGCTCTATTTACAATTGCTTTGAAATTTTGCAATGTTTAACTTCTTCGAATTATATAAAGTGGAAGCTTAAATGCACAGTGCGCTGTCCGACCTCCAGTTAGCAGTGTTGCAGCAATACCAGAAGATGCATGAGCTATCGCAATATTCTTATTCCAAACAAAATATTTTTCCATTTTCAGCTTCAACGCTGTTTAATATTTTTTTATATCCCTCATTTTTCTCAGCAGTAAGCAAATTTTCGTTATTACTAACAATAATTTCATTGTGTTCATAACTTATTTCTTTGAGATATTCATTATTAATTATGGATTCTTCTTGTTTTTTACTTGCGCCTCGTATTTTTATATTTTTCCTCGTTTAAATCTGTATTTATACAATGAGCGGGTATATTAAGTTTGTCCAAAAGTATGTAACGGGCAAAAGGAAGCATCTCCGACACCATAAAGTATATATATATATATATATATATGATCAGCATCAACAGACGAGTCGATATACCCTTGTCCGTCTGTCCGTGTAAACAAAAGGTTCTCAGAGATGGTAAGGGCTAGGACCACCAAATTTGGAATATAGACTCCCCATTAAGTCAGGCAGATCGAGTTAGGGTCGAAATTTCGCCACGCCCACGTTGGGGGCGTTATTCGAAAAAATCTGACATAACCTTTTATTTTTTTATGCCAACGGGTGTAGGGTTATGCCCCGCATCTAATCACTAATTTTCAACGGGATTGGTCCATAAATA
>JAWNMV010000483.1:0-17209 GCA_035043635.1 Drosophila rellima
TATATGTTATTTACAACGCTAACAGAGTTTTTTTTTTTTTGCTGTTTATTTATTTATTTAATGTCAACTAAGAACAGCTGACAAAATTAAAGGAAAAATTAAATTCAATTAAATTTAAACAATTTAAGAAAATTTAGTAATTATATTAATATTTATATTTTAACTGACATTTGTTAACATTTGTTGCAAGGATTGGGGAAAACCCAGAGAAACCCAATCAGATCAAAAAGTATTAGTAGTATTAATTAGTCAAGAAACTCAAGTATTATAATTACTAAGGTCAGGGATTACTAGAAAGGAATAGGAAAAGGGAGGATTTTAATGAGGGGAGAGAGGCTGAAAGTTTCTAGTAGATCTACGGGGGACCGAAAAAGTGAGGCGTTCTAAAAGAGAAGTGGAATCAATCTCGCCAATAATCAATTTATGAAGAAAAACGACTACAAGATTTTTTCTACGATTGATTAAAGACGGAAGATTGAGAAAAAGAAGCCTACCGGATTCGATTCGATCCTGGTTAATATGATACTGCGGGCACCAAATGCATGAACAGTATTCCAGGATAGGACGAACTAAAGAGACATAAAGGAGTTTAGTGGTGAAAGGGTCATTAAATTCCCTCGACCAACGTTTAATAAAGCCAAGCACACCCTTGGCTTCATTAGCTATGGTTGAGATGTGCAAATTGAAGTTCAATTTGGAATCGAATAAGACTCCAAGATCTTTTACCGAAGATATACGTTGCAGTGGAGTACTGTCAATCGTGTATAAACCTAAATATTGCCTATTACGACTGAAAGTCATAAACATACACTTAGAACAATTGAGACGCAACTGATTGGCCGAGCACCATAGTTGCATAGCGTTTAAATCGTCTTGCAGACAATTATGAAGAAGGGGATCTGTGTATGAGAAGATAAGCTTAGCATCATCCGCGTACATTAAAATATAACAATGAGACAGAATGTTGGGTAGATCGCTAATAAAAAGGGTAAAAAATAAAGGTCCTAAGGGACTTCCTTGAGGCACACCAGTAGTAACTTGAACCGAACTCGAAATGGATGACCTAAGAGCACTTTTTGCGTCCTACCTTTTAAGTAGGTGGAAATCCAACTTGAAAAGGCGGGTGGGAACCTATCAAGATTAAATAGTAAGAGGTCATGGTTCACAGAGTCAAAGGCTTTACTGAAGTCAGTATAAATGACATCAGTTTGCTTTTTCTTTAAAAATGTGTCATTTACCAAGGAGGTAAATTCAAGCAAATTGGTCGTTGTGGATCGACCTTTAACAAAGCCATGTTGTGCAGGGGAAATAAGTGACTTACAGAGATGCTGCAAAGACGAAATAAGAATTTTTTCAAACAATTTGGGAAATGCTGATAACTTTGCAATGCCTCTGTAATTCGAAATATCAGACTTACCACCTTTTTTGTGGAGAGGAATGATATAAGATTCTTTCCAAGGATACGGAAAGATACCGAAATCAAGGGATAGATTAAAAAGCTTCAGCAACGGAGCAGCTAAGGAAGAACAACACTCCTTAAGGACACAACTAGGAATGTTGTCAGGCCCCGGAGAGAAAGAAGATTTTATAGAATTAATACGGTGTTAAAAGAAATATAAGGAGCAAACATAGTGTTAGATGGAAGAATAGTGTAAGGATAAGATGAGTTGGAGCGGAAGTTAGGAGAATAGGTTGATTGGAAAAAGTTACCAAAAAGTTCAGCGGCTGCAGAGTCGTTACTGGCTTTATCTAACCCAAGAAAGAAAGAGGAAGGTAAAGTAGAGGATTTACGCTTCAAGTTAACAAATTTATAAAATTCTTTAGGGTCACGTTTAAACTGTCTTTTGCATCGAGCAAGATAGTTCTCGTAGCAAATTGAGTTTAAAAAGTTTAAAAGTTCGATCTGGCTACTGTGTATTTGGACCACCTGATTCTTAAATTTTTTAAAATATTTGGATATAATATTCTTTAAATAAGAAAGTCTTGGTGTAAACCATGGGGGCTTTGTTGAACCAAAAAAAAAAGTGTCTAAAAGTGCATTTAGGGTCAGATAAAAAGTATTAAGGACAGTAATAATATCAGCTGATAAATGACCAGTCGGTTGCAAGAATAAGTTCATTGAGCAATGACTAATTTCCTTTGCGAAAACAACGACGTGGTGATTGCTGAGATAATAGAGGCAGGTTTGAAGAATTTGATATAGAAATTGAAATTAGTATAGTAGGATGATGTAAGTCTTCAGGCAGAAGACTTGCGAAGTCGTTTACGAATACCAGATCAAGGATTCTATCTAAATTATTTTTGATTGAATTCATTTGAAACAGTGAATAATCAAAAATACAGTCTAAAAAATCATGATGATTTGAAGGAACAAGATGGTTTGCGCTACTGAAGAACGACCAAGGAATGTTAGGTAAATTAAAATCACCTAGCACAACAAATAGGTCATTATCCCTAACTTGAAGGTAAACCCCATTTATCGATTTGAAAATGCTACTTTAACAGCAACAATTTCAACATCAGTAGGCACAATAAATGAGATACGTTCAGACCTAAGTGACGATTTAATGGCGATTAATATACCACCACCTCGATGAATCGGTCGATCATATCTATATAAAGAATAGTAATTTGACATTATTTCACCATCAGATACAGTTGGCGTTAGTCAAGTTTCGGATTAAGCAATAATGTCAGATTCAAAGGAGAAACTACTCAAAAATAGATTTTTGAGTTTAGACAAAAGACCTCTAACTTTCTGATAATGTATTAGGACAGAGTCGGGCCACGGAATTAGTTTTTTGGGGCACTACTGGTGGAAGCTTGTGGGCCTGAATTACCAGCTGATAAGGTGACAGGCTCTGATCTCCTTTAGGACTTAAATTCATGCACAAACATATGTGGCGGCTAAAATTTTGGATCACATATGACGGCAAAAAAGTCGTGAGGAACACTAATTTTGAATGAGGCTATTTCTCGAGGCGTAGAAAAATTTTATTTTGAAATAGAGACATTCGCAGCGGATTTACTTGCAATGTATGCCGCTACGCCACAAATACTTGTTTTCGTGGAGCAACAACATTGACAATAGGGATATCAATGTTACTTCTTCCTTTAAGGGCTTAATTGCGAGGGGGCCTAGCTTTCCGACCAGATCCTGCCCGCACCAAAGACTCGGTGATTTGGCAGACTCTGTTGTCAGAGAAGTAGCATCTCCAATAGAAGGCGACCCGAGAGACCAGCACACTTAGCATGCATGATGTTGTCACACAACCAACAGTAAACAAACTGCGGTGGCGCAGACTCATCAGCATGCTTAACAGTGCAGTTCTTCTTACAGCACGACATATTTCCAACAGGGGTCAAACTAAAAACGGCATACAGATAAAGCGCACGTAAATAAAGCGGGAGGCACTCGAATCTAGCTCTAAGCGAAGAGAGTAAAAAAACAAAAACAATTGCTCGTGAGAACGCGGTGCAAAACAAAAACGAAATGCAGAAACAAACACACAAACAAACAAATGCTTGTATAGGCTAAGAAAGCGCGGAGACTGAGAAATGCAGATAAGCACTAACAACAAAACTTGCGCGAGCGAGGTGCAAAGTGAAAACAAAACACTAACAAACCCACGCACAAGCAAATGTCAAAAGGAAAAAAAAAGGCAAACTATGCTTAGCAAATGCTTAAAATTAAAAATGCTATTTGCTGAGACTTACAATGCACAAACAATTACAACTTACTCACAGTCGATAACTTGCACAAAAACAGAAATTAATAATAGAAATTTCAATTAATTGGTGCAATAATAAGGCACAAAACAAAGTAAAAATCAAGAACAAAAAAAAACTCGTCTGTTACACTAAGCTGAGAACTCTCTCTCTCTACAATTTAATATCGCTCGTCACAAAATTGGATTTCACAAATTTTGGGGAATAGAAATGTTTTCGTCACTAGACTTTTATCTCGTAAACAGTTTTTTTTTAGAAGATTTTTGAAATTGCCTATTTTAAGTCACAGTACCAGTAAAAAATAAATTCGATCATAATGTTAAAGATAATAGAAAATTCCCAGTCTGTGCGTAAGGTTGAAATATCTCCAAAAACAATGAATAAATGCATACTAAAAATAAATTTTCGATTAATCGTTCATATGGCAGCTATATGACCGATATAAACCAAAATTGATCATTATATAACAGACCACCACAGATGAATATTATGTCAGATTGGCTAAGATATCTCAAGGAACAAAGAATTTTTTCGTATTAAAACTGATTTTCGACTGATCCTTCCTATGGCAGCTATATGATATAGTAATCCGATTTTAACCAAACTTGATCAGAATTTATGAAACCATCTCTGATGCTTAACCTGCCAGTTTGGTTGAGATATCTTAAACAGGAAAAAAAAGTATAAATAAGTATATGTATATATGGGTATAAATATTATAAAGAGTTTTGATAACAGGTAATATCTTCCAAACACACCCGAAAAAAACGTAATGTGTCATACATAAAAAAAAGAAAAAGTTCATACTAAAACATATTAAAAATTAAAATTAAAACAGTTACTCCTAAACACACAACTTGTGAGTTTGGTTGAGATATCTTAAGAAATCAACAAGTTTTTCATACTAAATGTTAATTTGTATCCGATGGATCCTATGGCAGCTATATGATATAGTCATCCGACTTTGACCAAATTTGGTCAGAATATAACAGTTACTCCCAAACACACAATCTGTGAATTTGAATAGGATGTCTTAAGAAATAAAAAAGTTTTTCATACTAAATGTTAATTTGCATTCGGTTGTTCCTATCGCAGCTATATGATATAGTCATCCGACAGTGAGTTTGATTGAGATATCTTATGAAATAAAAAAGTTTTTCATACTAAATGTTTATATGCATCCTATTGTTCCTATGGCAGCTATATGATATAGTAATCCGACTTTGACCAAATTTGGTCGAGATATAACGGTTATTTCCAAACATACTATCTGTGCGTTTCGTTGAGACATCTTAAGAAATAAAAAAGTTTTTCTTACTAAATGTTAATTTTCATCCGGTTGTTCCTATGGCAGCTATATGATATAGTAATCCGACTTTGACCAACTTTGGTCAGGATATAACAGTTACTTCCAGACACACAATATGTGAGTTTGGTTAAGATATCTAAAGAAATAAAAAAGTTTATCATACCAAATGTTAATTTGCATCCGATTGTTCCTATCGCAGCTATATGATATAGTAATCCGACTTTGACCAAATCTGGTCGAGGATATAACAGTTACTCCCAAACATGCAAACTGTGAGGTTGGTTGAGATATCTTAAGAAATAAAAAAGTTTTTCATACTAAATGTTAATATGCATCCTATTGTTCCTATGGCAGCTATATGATATAGTCATCCGACTTTGACCAAATTTGGTCTTAGATATAACAGTTACTCCCAAACATACAATCTGTGCGTTTCGTTGAGACATCTTAAGAAATAAAAAAGTTTTTCTTACTAAATGTTAATTTTCAATCCGGTTGTTCCTATGGCAGCTATATGATATAGTCATCCGACTTTGACCAAATTTGGTCGAGATATAACAGTTACTCCCAAACATACAATCTGTGAGTTTGGTTGAGATATCTTAAGAAATAAAAAAGTTTTTCATACTAAATGTTAATTTGCAATCGATTGTTCCTATCGCAGCTATATGATATAGTCATCCGACTTTGACCAAATTTAGTCGAGATATAACAGTTACTCCCAAACATACAAACTGTGAGTTTGGTTGAGATATCTTAAGAAATAAAAAAGTTTTTGTTACTAAATGTTAATTTGCAATCGATTGTTCCTATCGCAGCTATATGATATAGTCATCCGACTTTGACCAAATTTAGTCGAGATATAACAGTTACTCCCAAACACACAATCTGTGAGTTTGGTTGAGATGTCTAAAGAAATAAAAAAGTTTTCTCTACTAAATGTTAATTTGCAATCGATTGTTTCTATCGCAGCTATATGATATAGTCATCCGAATTTGACCAAATTTGGTCGAGATATAACAGTTACTCCCAAACACACAATCTCGTGAGTTTGGTTGAGATGTCTAAAGAAATAAAAAAGTTTCTCATACTAAATGTTAATTTGCAATCGATTGTTCCTATCGCAGCTATATGATATAGTCATCCGACTTTGACCAAATTTGGTCGAGATATAACAGTTACTCCCAAACACACAATCTGTGAGTTTGGTTGAGATATCTTAAGAAATAAAAAAGTTTTTCATACTAAATGTTAATTTGCAATCGATTGTTCCTATCGCAGCTATATGATATAGTCATCCGACTTTGACCAAATTTGGTCGAGATATAACAGTTACTCCCAGACACACAATCTGTGAGTTTGGTTGAGATATCTTAAGAAATAAAAAAGTTTTTCTTACTAAATGTTAACTTGCAATCGATTGTTTCTATCGCAGCTATATGATATAGTCATCCGAATTTGACCAAATTTGGTCGAGATATAACAGTTACTCCCAAACACACACATCTGTGAGTTTGGTTGAGATGTCTAAAGAAATAAAAAAGTTTCTCATACTAAATGTTAATTTGCAATCGATTGTTCCTATCGCAGCTATATGATATAGTCATCCGACTTTGACCAAATTTGGTCGAGATATAACAGTTACTCCCAAACACACAATCTGTGAGTTTTGGTTGAGATGTCTAAAGAAATAAAAAAGTTTTTCATACTAAATGTTAATTTGCAATCCGATTGTTCCTATCGCAGCTATATGATATAGTCATCCGACTTTGACCAAATTTGGACAGGATATAACAGGCACTCCCGAACACACAATCTGTGAGTTTTTTTGAGATATCTTAAGAAATAAATAAGTTTTCTGTACTAAAGGTTAATTTCCATCCGATTGTTCCTATGACAGCTATATGATACAGTCATCCGATTTGACCCAAATTTGGTCAGGATATAACAGTTACTCCCAAACACACAATCTGTGAGTTTGGTTGAGATGTTTAAAGAAATAAAAAAGTTTCTCATACTAAATGTTAATTTGCATTCTATTGTTCCTATCGCAGCTATATGATATAGTCATCTGACTTTGACCAAATTTAGACAGGATATAAGAGGCATTCCCGAACACACAATCTGTGAGTTTTTTTGAGATATGTTAAGAAATAAAAAGTTTTTAATACTAAAGGTTAACTTCCATCCGATTGTTCCTATCGACAGCTATATGATACAGTCATCCGACTTTGACCCAAATCTGGTCAGAGATATAACAGTTACTCCTAAACATGCACAATCTGTGAGGTTGGTTGAGATATCTTAAGAAATAAAAAAGTTTCTCATACTAAATGTTAATATGCAATCCGATTGTTCCCATCGCAGCTATATGATATAGTCATCCGACTTTGACCAAATTTGGTCTGAGATATAACAGTTACTCCCAGACACACAATCTGTGCGTTTCGTTGAGACATCTTAAGAAATAAAAAAGTTTTTCTTACTAAGTGTTAATTTGCAATCCGGTTGTTCCTATCGCAGCTATATGATATAGTCATCCGACGTTGACCAAATTTGGTCGAGATACAACAGTTACTCCCAAACACACAGATCTGTGAGTTTGGTTGAGATGTCTAAAGAAATAAAAATGTTTTTCATACCAAATGTTAATTTGCAATCCGATTGTTCTCTATCGCAGCTATATGATATAGTCATCCGACTTCGACCAAATCTGGTCGAGATATAACAGTTACTCCCAAACACGCAATCTGTGAGTTTGGTTGAGATGTCTAAAGAAATAAAAAGTTTTTCATACTAAATGTTAATTTGCATTCTATTGTTCCTATGGTAGATATAGGATATAGTCATCCGACTTTGACCAAATTTGGTCAGGATATAACAGTTACCCCAAACATACAATCTGTGAGTTTGGTTAAGATATCCTAAGAAATAAAAAAGTTTTTCATACTAAAGGTTAAGATATCTTAAGAAATAAAAAAGTTTTTCAAACAAAATGTTAATTTGCAATCGATTGTTCCTATCGTAGCTATATGATATAGTCATCCGACTTTGACCAAATTTGGTCAGGATATAACAGGTACTCCCAAACACACAATCTGTGAGTTTGGTTGAGATGTCTAAAGAAATAAAAAAGTTTTTCATACTAAATGTTAATTTGCATCCGATTGTTCTCTATCGCAGCTATATGATATAGTAATCCGACTTTGACCAAATTTGGTCGAGATATAACAGTTACTCCCAAACACACAATCTGTGAGTTTGGTTGAGATATCTAAAGAAATAAAAAAGTTTTTCTAACTAAATGTTAATTTGCATTCGATTGTTCCTATGGCAGGTATATGATATAGTAATCCGTCTTCGACCAAATTTGGTCTGGATATAACAGGCACTCCCAAACACACAATCTGTGAGTTTGGTTAAGATATCTTAAAAAATAAAAAAGTTTTTCATACTAAATGTTAATTTGCATCCGATTGTTTCTATCGCAGCTATATGATATAGTAATCCGACTTTGACCAAATCTGGTCGAGATTTAACAGTTAATCCCAAACATGCAATCTATGAGTTTGGTTGAGATATCTTAAGAAATAAAAAAGTTTTTCATACTAAATGTTTATATGCATCCTATTTTTCCTATGGCAGCTATATGATATAGTAATCCGACTTTGACCAAATTTGGTCTTAATATAACAGTTACTTCCAAACATACAATCTGTGCGTTTCGTTGAGACATCTTAAGAAATAAAAAAGTTTTTCTTACTAAATGTTAATTTTCATCCGGTTGTTCCTATGGCAGCTATATGATATAGTAATCCGACTTTGACCAAATTTAGTCATATAACAGTTACACCCAGACACACAATATGTGAGTTTGGTTGAGATATCTTACGAAATAAAAAAGTTTTTCTTACTAAATGTTAATTTGCATCCGAGTGTTCCTATGGCAGCTATATGATATAGTAATCCGACTATATCCAAATTTAATCAGGATATAACAGGTAATCCCGAACACACATCCTGTGAGTTTGGTTGAGATAACCAAAGAAATAAAAAAGTTTTTCATACTAAATGTTAATTTGCATCCGATTGTTTCTATCGCAGCTATATGATATAGTAATCCGACTTTGACCAAATCTGGTCGAGATTTAACAGTTACTTCCAAACATGCAATCTGTAAGTTCGGTTGAGATATCTTAAGAAATATAAAAGTTTTTCATACTAAATGTTAATTTGCATTCGATTGTTCCTATGGCAGGTATATGATATAGTAATCCGTTTTCGACCAAATTTGGTCAGGATATAACAGTTACTTCCAGACACACAATATGTGAGTTTGGTTAAGATATCTTAAGAAATAAAACAGTTTTTGTTACTAAATGTTAATTTGCATCCAATTGTTCCTACGGCAGCTATATGATATAGTAATCCGACTATATCCAAATTTAATCAGGATATAACAGGTAATCATGAACACACAATCTGTGAGTTTGGTTGAGATGTCTAAAGAAATAAAAAAGTTTTCTCTACTAAAGGTTCATTTCCATCCGATTGTTCCTATGGCAGCTATATGATACAGTACTCCGACTTAAACCAAATTTGGTCAAGATATAACAGTTACTCCCAAACACACAATCTGTGAATTTGGTTAGGATGTCGTAAGAAATAAAAAAGTTTTTTATACTAAATGGTAATTTGCATTCGATTGTTTCTATCTCAGCTACATGATATAGTAATCCGACTTTGACCAAATCTGGTCGAGATATAACAGTTACTCCCAAACACACAATCTGGGAGTTTGGTTGGGATATCTAAAGAAATAAAAAAGTTTATCATACCAAATGTTAATTTGCATCCGATTGTTTCTATCGCAGCTATATGATATAGTAATACGACTTTGACCAAATCTGGTCGAGATTTAACAGTTACTCCTAAACATGCAAACTGTGAGGTTGGTTGAGATATCTTAAGAAATAAAAAAGTTTTTCATACTAAATGTTTATATGCATCCTATTGTTCCTATGGCAGCTATATGATATAGTAATCCGACTTTGACCAAATTTGGTCTTAATATAACAGTTACTTCCAAACATACAATCTGTGCGTTTCGTTGAGACATCTTAAGAAATAAAAAAGTTTTTCTTACTAAATGTTAATTTTCATCCGGTTGTTCCTATGGCAGCTATATGATATAGTAATCCGACTTTGACCAAATTTGGTCGAGATATAACAGTTACTCCCAAACTCACAGATTGTGTGTTTGTTGATATATCTAAAGAAATAAAAATGTTTTTCATACCAAATGTTAATTTGCATCCGATTGTTTCTATCGCAGCTATATGATATATTAATCCGACTTTGACCAAATCTGGTCGAGATTTAACAGTTACTCCCAAACATGCAATCTGTGAGTTTGGTTGAGATATCTTAAGAAATAAAAAAGTTTTTCTTACTAAATGTTAATTTGCATTCGATTGTTCCTATGGCAGCTATATGATATAGTCATCCGTCTTCGACCAAATTTGGTCAGGATATAACAGGCACTCCCAAACATACAATCTGTGAGTTTGGTTAAGATATCTTAAAAAATAAAAAAGTTTTTCATACTAAATGTTAATTTGCATCCGATTGTTTCTATCGCAGCTATATGATATAAGAATCCGACTTTGATCAAATCTGGTCGAGATTTAACAGTTACTCCCAAACATGCAATTTGTGAGTTTGGTTGAGATATCTAAAGAAATAAAAAAGTTTTTCTAACTAAATGTTAATTTGCATTCGATTGTTCCTATGGCAGGAATATGATATAGTAATCCGTCTTCGACCAAATTTGGTCTGGATATAACAGGCACTCCCAAACATACAATCTGTGAGTTTGGTTAAGATATATTAAAAAATAAAAAAGTTTTTCATACTAAATGTTAATTTGCATCCGATTGTTTCTATCGCAGCTATATGATATAGTAATCCGACTTTGACCAAATCTGGTCGAGATTTAACAGTTAATCCCAAACATGCAATCTATGAGTTTGGTTGAGATATCTTAAGAAATAAAAAAGTTTTTCATACTAAATGTTTATATGCATCCTATTTTTCCTATGGCAGCTATATGATATAGTAATCCGACTTTGACCAAATTTGGTCTGAGATATAACAGTTACTTCCAAACATACAATCTGTGCGTTTCGTTGAGACATCTTAAGAAATAAAAAAGTTTTTCTTACTAAATGTTAATTTTCATCCGGTTGTTCCTATGGCAGCTATATGATATAGTAATCCGACTTTGACCAAATTTAGTCATATAACAGTTACACCCAGACACACAATATGTGAGTTTGGTTGAGATATCTTACGAAATAAAAAAGTTTTTCTTACTAAATGTTAATTTGCATCCGAGTGTTCCTATGGCAGCTATATGATATAGTAATCCGACTATATCCAAATTTAATCAGGATATAACAGGTAATCCCGAACACACATCCTGTGAGTTTGGTTGAGATAACCAAAGAAATAAAAAAGTTTTTCATACTAAATGTTAATTTGCATCCGATTGTTTCTATCGCAGCTATATGATATAGTAATCCGACTTTGACCAAATCTGGTCGAGATTTAACAGTTACTTCCAAACATGCAATCTGTAAGTTCGGTTGAGATATCTTAAGAAATATAAAAGTTTTTCATACTAAATGTTAATTTGCATTCGATTGTTCCTATGGCAGGTATATGATATAGTAATCCGTTTTCGACCAAATTTGGTCAGGATATAACAGGCACTCCCAAACACACAATCTGTGAGTTTGGCAGCTATAGGATATAGTCATCCGACTTTGACCAAATTTTATCAGGATATAACAGTTACTCCCAAACACACAATCTGTGAGTTTGGTTGAGACATCTTAAGAAATAAAAAAGTTTTTCTTACTAAGTGTTAATTTGCATCCGAGTGTTCCTATGGCAGCTATATGATATAGTCATCCGACCTCGACCAAATTTGGTCGAGATTTAACAGTTACTCCCAAACATGCAATCTGTGAGTTTGGTTGAGATATCTAAAGAAATAAAAAAGATTTTCTTACTAAATGTTAATTTGCATTCGATTGTTCCTATGGCAGGTATATAATATAGTAATCCGTCTTCGACCAAATTTTGTCAGGATATAACAGGCATTCCCAAACATACAATCTGTGAGTTTGGTTAAGATATCTTTAAGAAATAAAAAAGTTTTTCATACTAAATGTTTATATGCATCCTCTTTTTCCTATGGCAGCTATATGATATAGTAATCCGACTTTGACCAATTTTGGTCGAGATATAACAGTTACTTCCAAACATACAATCTGTGCGTTTCGTTGAGACATCTTAAGAAATAAAAAAGTTTTTCTTACTAAATGTTAATTTTCATCCGGTTGTTCCTATGGCAGCTATATGATATAGTCATCCGTCTTCGACCAAATTTGGTCGAGATATAACAGTTACTCCCAAACATACGATCTGTGAGTTTGGTTGAGATATCTTAAGAAATAAAAAAGTTTTTCTTACTAAATGTTAATTTTCATCCGGTTGTTCCTATGGCAGCTATATGATATAGTAATCCGACTTTGACCAAATTTGGTCAGGATATAACAGTTACTCCCAGACACACAATATGTGAGTTTGGTTGAGATATCTTAAGAAATAAAAAAGTTTTTCTTACTAAATGTTAATTTGCATCCGAGTGTTCCTATGGCAGCTATATGATATAGTCATCCGACTATATCCAAATTTAATCAGGATATAACAGGTAATCCCGAACACACATCCTGTGAGTTTGGTTGAGATATCTAAAGAAATAAAAAAGATTTTCATACTAAATGTTAATTTGCATCAGATTGTTTCTATCGCAGCTATATGATATAGTAATCCGACTTTGACCAAATCTGGTCGAGATTTAACAGTTACTTCCAAACATGCAATCTGTAAGTTCGGTTGAGATATCTTAAGAAATATAAAAGTTTTTCATACTAATTGTTAATTTGCATTCGATTGTTCCTATGGCAGGTATTTGATATAGTAATCCGTTTTCGACCAAATTTGGTCAGGATATAACAGGCACTCCCAAACATACAATCTGTGAGTTTTGTTAAGATATCTTAAAAAATAAAAAAGTTTTTCATACTAAATGTTTATATGCATTCTATTTTTCCTATGACAGCTATATGATATAGTAATCCGACTTTGACCAAATTTGGTCGAGATATAACAGTTACTTCCAAACATACAATCTGTGCGTTGCGTTGAGACATCTTAAGAAATAAAAAAGTTTTTCATACAAAATGTTAATTTGCAATCGATTGTTTCTATCGCAGCTATATGATATAGTCATCCGAAATTGACCAAATTTGGTCGAGATATAACAGTTACTCCCAAACATACAATCTGTGAGTTTGGTTGAGATATCTTAAGAAATAAAAAGTTTTTCATACTAAAGGTTAATTTCTATCCGATTGTTCCTATGGCAGCTATAGGATATAGTCATCCGACTTTGACCAAATTTGGTCAAGATATAACAGGCACTCCCAAATATACAATCTGTGAGTTCGGTTGAGATATCTTAAGAAATAAACAAGTTTTTCATACTAAATGTTAATTTGCATTCGATTGTTTCTATGGCAGGTATATGATATAGTAATCCGTCCTCGACCAAATTTGGTCAGGATATAACAGGCACTCCCAAACATAAAATCTGTGAATTTGGTTAAGATAAATTTAAGAAATAAAAAAGTTGTTCATACTAAATGTTAAATTGCATTCGATTGTTTCAATCGCAGCTATATGATATAGTAATCCGACTTTGACCAAATCTGGTCGAGATTTAACAGTTACTCCTAAACATGCAATCTGTGAGTTTGGTTGAGATATCTTAAGAAATAAAAAAGTTTTTCATACTAAATGTGAATATGCATCCTATTGTTCCTATGGCAGCCATATGATATAGTAATCCGACTTTGACCAAATTTTGTTGAGATATAACAGTTACTTTTAAACATACAATCTGTGCGTTTCGTTGAGACATCTCAAGAAAAAAAAATGTTTTTCTTACTAAATGTTAATTTGCAAACGATTGTTCCCATCGCAGCTATATGATATAGTCATCCGACTTTGACCAAAGTTGGTCGAGATATAGCAAATTCTCCCAAACATACAATCTGTGCGTTTGGTTGAGACATCTTAAGAAATAAAAAAGTTTTTCTTACTAAGTGTTAATTTGCATCCGGTTGTTCCTATGGCAGCTATATGATATAGTAATCCGACTTCGACCAAATTTGGTCAAGATATAACAGTTACCCCAAACATACAATCTGTGAGTTTGGTTGAGATATCATAAGAAATATAAAATTTTTTCATACTAAATGTTAATTTACATTCGATTGTTCGAGATATAACAGTTACTCTTAAACACACAATATGTGAGTTTGGTTGAGATGTCTAAAGAAATAAAAAAGTTTCTCATACTAAATGTTAATTTGCAATCGATTGTTTCTATCGTAGCTATATGATATAGTCATCTGACTTTGACCAAATTTGGTCAGGATATAAGAGGTACTCCCGAACACACAATCTGTAAGTTTGGTTGAGATGTCTAAAGAAATAAAAAAGTTTTTCATACTAAATGTTAATTTGCATTCGATTGTTCCTATGGTAGCTATATGATATAGTCATCCCACTTTATGCTAATTTTGTCAGGATATAACAGGTACTCCCGAACACATAATCTGTTAGTTTGGTTGAGATATCTTAAGAAATAAAAAAGTTTTCTGTACTAAACGTTAATTTCCATCCGATTGTTCCTGTGACAGCTGTATGATACAGTCATCCAATTTGAACCAAATTTGGTCAGGATATAAAAGTTACTCGCAAACAGACAATCTGTAAGTTTGGTTGAGATATCTTAAGAAATAAAAAAGTTTTTCATACAAAATGTTAATTTGCAATCGATTGTTCCTATCGCAGCTATATGATTTAGTCATCCGACTTTGACCAAATTTGGTCGAGATATAAAAGTTACTCCCAAACATACAATCTGTGAGTTTGGTTGAGATATCTTAAGAAATAAAAAAGTTTTTTTTACTATATGATATAGTCATCTGACTTTGACAAACTTTGGTCGAGATATAACAGTTACTCCTAAACACACTATCTATGAGTTTGGTTGAGATGTCTAAAGAAATACAAAAGTTTCTCATACTAAATGTTAATTTGCAATCGATTGTTCCTATCGCAGCTATATGATATAGTCATCCGACTTTGACCAAATTTGGTCGAGATATAACAGTTACTCCCAAACACACAATCTGTGAGTTTGGTTGAGATGTCTGAAGAAATAAAAATGTTTCTCATACTAAATGTTAATTTGCAATCGATTGTTCCTATCGCAGCTATATGATATAGTCATCCGACTTTGACCAAATTTGGACAGGATATAAGAGGTACTCCCGAACACACAATCTGTGAGTTTTTATGAGATATGTTAAGAAATAAATAAGTTTTCTGTACTAAAGGTTAATTTCCATCCGATTGTTCCTATGACAGCTATATGATACAGTCATTCGATTTGAACCAAATTTGGTCTGGATATAACAGTTACTCTCAAACACACAATCTTTGAGTTTGGTTGAAATATCTTAAGAAAAAAAAAGTTTTTCATACTAAATGTTAATTTGCAATCGATTATTCCTATCGGAGCTATATGATATAGTCATCCGACTTTGACCAAATTTGGCCGAGATATAACAAATACTCCCAAACATACAATCTGTGCGTTTGGTTGAGACATATTAAGAAATAAAAAAGTTTTTCTTACTAAGTGTTAATTTGCAACCGGTTGTTCCTATGACAGCTATTTTATATAGTAGTCCAACTTCGACCAAATTTGGTCAAGATACAACAGGCTTTCGCAAACATACAATCTGGGAGTTTGGTTGAGATGTCTAAAGAAATAAAAAAGTTGTTCATACTAAATGTTAATTTGCAATCGATTGTTCCTATCGTAGCTTTATGATATAGTCATCCGACTTTGACCAAATTTGGTCGAAATATAATAGTTACTCCCAAACATACAATCTGTGAGTTTGGTTGAGATATCTTAAGAAATAAAAAAATTTCTCATACTAAATGTTAATTTGCAATCGATTGTTCCTATCGCAGCTATATGATATAGTCATCCGACTTTGACCAAATTTGGACAGGATATAAGAGGCACTCCCGAACACACAATCTGCGAATTTTTTTGAGATATCTTAAGAAATAAATAAGTTTTCTTTACTAAAGGTTAATTTCCATCCGATTGTTCCTATGACAGCTATATGATACAGTCATCCGATTTGAACCAAATTTGGTCAGGATATAACAGTTACTCCCAAACACACAATCTTTGAGTTTCGTTGCAATATCTTAAGAAATAAAAAAGTTTTTCATACTAAATTTTAATTTGCAATCGATTATTCCTATCGCAGATATATGATATAGTCATCCGACTTTGACCAAATTTGGTCGAGATATAACAAATACTCCCAAACATACAATCTGTGCGTTTGGTTGAGACGTATTTAGAAATAAAAAAGCTTTTCATACAAAATGTTAATTTGCAATCGATTGTTCCTATCGCAGCTATATGATATAGTCATCCGACAGTTACTCCCAAACACACATTCTGTGAGTTTGGTTGAGATGTCTAAAGAAATAAAAAAGTTTCTCATACTAAATGTTAATTTGCAATCGATTGTTCCTATCGCAGCTATATGATATAGTCATCCGACTTTGACCAAATTTGGACAGGATATAAGAGGCACTCCCGAACGCACAATCTGTGAATTTTGTTGAGATATCTTAAGAAATAAATAAGTTTTCTGTACTAAAGCATAGTACTCACACTTAAAAATTGGCCTTGAAGAAACCTGAACTCCATATAAAAAAAACGGTGGTGTAATGTGAAGAAGAAGAACTTGACATTTAGCTCCGATAGTAGATCCTGAGACTCGATAAAAACGGAATTGCCAGATAAGCAACTGGCGTTGTCCAGCACTGCTTGACAGGCCTTGAAGAACATCGAATTGTTTAGAGTTTTGCTAGGCATATTTCAGTGACAAGCACACACACATTTTAAATGGCCGCGAACATTAATAAGAATATGGC
>JAWNMV010000485.1:0-26834 GCA_035043635.1 Drosophila rellima
ATATTGGGCAGTAGCGACTACCACAAAATCTATTTCGGTTTCGAAATGTCGCAAATCTCTACACGAGATGGCAGAACATTTCGACATCAGCCTAATATGGGTTCCTGGGCATCAGGACATCTCAGGCAACTGCATAGCAGACGAGTTGGCTAGAAGGGGCACGACTGAAGTTCTCCTTCCGGATAAAGAGGACACAAGTATGCCTCTAGCGACCTGTAAACTCCTGGTCCGCACTCAATCAGACATAATAGGTACCACCCGATGGAAAACCTCCCCAATCGGCCGTGTGGCTCGACTGACTTGGCCTCATATAGACAAGGCTCGATTCTCAGCTCTGTGCAACCTCACCAGAAGCGACTGCTCTCGCTTCTTACGATCCCTGACCAGCCATTGGCTTGTAGGCATTCACGCTCTAAGACTTAACTCTCCATATAACGATTTCTGCAGGAGCTGCAGGGATGAAGATGAAGAAGAATCACCGGAGCACTTCTTCTGCTCCTGCCCTTTTCTTAGCAACAGAAGATTCCGCTCCCTTGGTAAGCCCTTCCTAAACAATCTAAGCGATTTTGCGCACTGCCACCTCGCTAAACTAGCGATTTTTCGAAAATGTCGTAAAACAAACGTTTCTAGTTTTTTGATGGAGAATCGATCCACATTCAGAAATATAAGCTATTTTAACGCTTTGATACAAACAAACAAACAAAAGGACTGACTTTTCATCTCATTTTGGGAAGGCGTCTAAATTTTTCAAATTGAATTATCTGTTGAACCAGTGGTCGGATCTCGATGATCTAGGTGTCAATCGACGCGTATTTTTTATAAGAATAATAATAAAATAAATAGTATAAAATTTACCAAAAAGCCCCAACGTCCCCATTTGCTGCAAGCATCTAAATTTCGCCCCTCTCACTTACACCTGATAATCCCACGAACCAGGTGAGTTTCCAAAAGTCTTAGTATGCACTTTTGTTAGTTGAAACTATACCTTTCGATCGGTGTTTTATTTGCTTATAAATTATTCTTTTTGTGTTAGCTTTGTTATATAATGGTTGTATCGTTTGTGTCAGCGCAGGCAAAAGTCTAAGCACTAAGCAAATAACCTATAGAGAACTCATCCCATACAAACGAAATGGCACAAGCGGAAGTCTTGAGATTGAGTACCGCTGAGAAAATTTCAACGGGGACCTGATGTGTTTTTGCGGCCGCTTCAGTCGACTTCCCAGTAAGACTTTGGACCTTTCAAAACGTACTTATAAGTACGTTATTTTTCCGAGCAGAACTACTACCGAAATCTGAAATCTCTAACTCGCTTTTATACAGGGGCGAGACATGGGTCTCAGTAGGAATTTAGAAGGTGCTTTGGCAGGGCCTCAGTTATGTGCCCTGCTAACTAACAGGAGGCAGAAAAGCATATAATGCGGCGTTCGCTTCGAAAAGAATGTGGTTTGGAAGGTTCCTTTAGAACGTTTTTTAGAACGTACATTAAAACACAATAAATATTGAAAAACTCTATATTTTGTATGAAATTAGATAAACAAATAGGTACATGATGAAAAATTTGATTTAAATAAGTTTTTTACTGTTGCTTTGGGCTTCTTCACTTTGATTATTTTCGTTACTTTATTTTCTTCTATCACAATAGCGTCGGGCTGCTGCTTTCCACGCTAAGAGGAATGAAAAAAATGAAAATATTTTTAAGTAACTTATATGATTTTACAATAATGCTATACATAATTATAAGGTTTATACTTACATTTTTAAAAGAGAATCGAGATTTAATAATTCATCAGATTCATATGTACATATAAACATATGTACATACACATGTGCGAATTTATGTATTTATAATTGACGGCACTAAAAAAAATATATAAAAGGAAATATTAATATTTATTTTATTGCAAATTATGAACATATGTATATACTATAAATGCAATAGTATTATATTGTATTTTTGTACTTAATTGATAATAAAATTGATAAAATTGATAATTGATAATTTCACAAGTTTTTCACATTGTAAAACAACCAATCTTCGTCTGAACTCGACGGCAGCTTCTTCTTTTTTGAGAAGTAAAAACTACAAGCAAATGCAGATCATAAGCGTTTAGAATAACAGAGCCAAAAAGGAAACAGAAACAACACTTTCGCTTTTCTGTATTGCGCGCTCTTTTCTGCTAGCTTACAGACTTTGATCCTCTGTTTACGAAAGTAAAGGCTTAACAGAATTGCAAAGCAGAGCAGGTACGCGTAGCGTCGCTGTAAACGTTTTAAGCCTGCAGAAATTAAGCCTTCTAATTTTAGTAAATTGCAACTGGTAGCATTTTCTACTTCTAACCAGGAGTTGATTTTCCATAGTAAGTACGGGGTCTCCGACAGTCGAGTATGCTCGTTCTGCCGTGTTATAAAAAGAAACTTGTCAATTATGCCTTGACGTTATTAGCATTAAAAAAATGTGTAGGTATATAAAAGGAGTGTAAGTTAGAATTGAAATGCTTCAATATATGACCCTATTAACAAGGTTATATGGGTAGAGTTTCTTTATTCTCCGTCTTTTCCTTCTACCACGTAAGTTCCTAGAAAGGACATTCGGGTGGTTTCTATGTTTAGTCTGGTATTTTTCCACTTGAGTATTAATGACATCTCCAATCAGAGGAACGCAAAGATCTTTACTTATCTCAGCTGTCCGCACGAACCAGTCAGCTCCACTGATTTGTCTCAAAATTTGGCATTTCGCAGCTATTCCATAGACCTGGAGCCCATAGCGTCAAACCGGAGCAGAAACCATTTGTAGATCAGAGATTTGTTGCACAGGGATAACGTTTTTGTACGGCAGAGGAGCCAATTCATTCGTTTACATTTTAAAGGAATGGAGTTAATAATCCCGGACACTTGACATTTAATGGTTAGCCTACGATCTACCATAACGCCAAGGTACTTGTGAACCTGGCTCTGCTGCACAAGTTGGTCCAGTAGAAAGACGCCAGGGCTAGACTCTTTCCGCAGCGTGTGCGTTACTAGAGCACATTTCTCGGCATTAATACCAATGTTCCAATTTGTGGCCCAAACCTCGAATAAGGCAAGATACTCTTGGAGAACATCAGTAGCTTCATATACACAGCTATTCCTGGCAAGGATGGCAGTATCATCAGCAAAGGTCGCCACCAATAGATCCTGACGACGATCCAGCGGAAGGTCTCTGGCCGTGGGCATTTCATGGGTGAACAAACTGTATAGAGTGGGGCCCAGAACACTACCTTGAGGAACTCCAGCAGAGATGCGCTAAGTGCTTGAAGACACTCCATCCTGAACTCTTTGATTTTTGACAGAAGTCCCTCATGCCATACCCTGTCAAAGGCGTGCTGAATGTAGGCGGCAAATAAGCGGCTACCGCGTAATCTTTAGCTTCGAAACCATCCAAAATATGATAAGCCACACGGTGTAATTGCTCTGGAAACCGATCTAGATGCCTCGGAGTTTGATTCAATGATGGAGCAAAAGGGAAGCCAAGAGGGTCTCTTGGCAGGTCTGATTTCTTTTTTGTATATGGCCAAGTTTAGCTTGTAGGTTTTCCATGATTGGTCTAAATTGAAAGCCTTAGCTTGATTGAAGAGCGCTCTACAGCCCTTATGAAGGTCGCTAAGGTCATGAGTCCACCATGGTGGTTTCTTTGTTCCTTTGGGTCTACTGACAGGGCAGGCTGCTTTGCATGCGGAGTTACATGCAGCAGTGAAGGTTTGAATTAGATAATGTAGGCGCACTTTTGAGTGAGGGCCCTCTGCTGCTTCTTCTGGAATGAACTTTTTTAGAAGGGTTAGATATTTTGGCCAATCGGTTTTCCTGAGATTGGTGAAAAGAATTGGTTTTGGAAGCGTTAGATTGAGTACAAACTCAATATACCTATGGTCAGAGAAGGAGTGTTCATTTGAAACTTTCCAATCTGAGGTGAAGTCGGTTAGAGAGTAGGACACTTGTGTTAAGTCGAAGACCTCCTTCCTATCCTTGATAATGAAGGTGGGGTCATTTCCTCTGTTTAGTATTTCTAGGTTAGTATTGAGGAGGTAATCCAAAAGTAGCTCACCCCTTACATTGTTATTGGAGCTCCCCCACTGTGTGTGGTGAGCATTTGCATCAGAGCCTATTATAAGGCCGATTGTGTTTTTCGCGCTGTCATTGACTAGACTTCGCGTGATGTCTTCAGGAGGGGTGCCCAGTTGGTCATATGCCATACAACATGACAGTAACCTGATCGGAGCTGGCTGGAGCTCCAGGCTTACTACCGTGTTGTCCTCATTACTGAAATTGTGGAGCAGAAATACACTTAAATGTTTTCGAGCAAGTATGCAGGTGCGAATGTTACCTGGTGAATTAGCTACTATCAGCTTGTAGTCGGGTGATCCTAGTCCAGAAACCTTTCCGCACACCATCCAAGGTTCCTTGATAAGGACCACATCAGCTCCGCCTCCAGCCAGACGGAGTAATAGGGCAGCAGAGGCTGCTTTACAGTGGTGGAGGTTTATCTGCAGAATCTTTAACGACATCTGTAGACTTGCCCTACACCACTGTAATATTGGCATCCTTGTCGTCGGATGCGACATAGGAGAAAATCGCTAAAACCCGCTAAAATTGACACGCCCACAGTATCCAAACGATAGAAGCTACAGATATGTTTTAAGTCGTTGGAAAGGTATTTTGAAGAGCTTTCAGGCATATCTTTCAACTTTTTTTCTAAAGCATTTATGTAAATGGCTACAGGTGAAAATTACTTTTTAACACACCTTTTGGCGATTTTAGAAAAAACGGCTCTAACGATTTTTTTTTTAATTTTTAGTATGTCTTAGTATGAGTAATTTAGAATTTTTTGATGTATGACACATAACGTTTGTTTGGGTGTGTTTGGAAGATATTAGCTGTTATATAAACTAATTATAATTTGTATGCCCTGTGCCCATTGAAAATGGTCAAAAAGGGATTTAGTACGAAAAACTTTTTCGCTGTTTGAGATATCTCGACCAAACTGTCAAAATAAGCATCAGAGATGATTCCATACATTCCGACCAAATTTGGTAGAAATCGAAGCACTATATCATATAGCTGCCATAGGAAGGATCAGTCGAAAATCAGCTTTAATACAAAAAACTTTTTTGTTGTTTGAGATAATTAACCAATCTGACAAATTAGACATCTGTGGTGGTCCTTTATATAATGACCAAATTTGGTCTACTATATCATTTAGCTGCCATAGGAACGATTAATCGAAAATTAGGATTTAATATGCATTTTTTTAAAATTATTTTTGGAGATATCTCAACCTAACGTTACCATTGGGAATTTTCTATTATCTTTAACATTATGATCGAATTTGCTTTTTAATGGTACTGAGACTTGGTTTAGACAATTACAAAAATTTCTGATATTTTCTAAAAAAACCTCTTTGCGAAGTAAAAGTCTAGTGACGAAAACATTTCCATTCCCCAAAATTTCTGATATCTAATGTTGTGACGAAAGATATTAAAGATATTAAAAAAAAAGCAGTTTGGCATTAGGCACTGCGCAAGAAAGTTATTTTTATTAGGTAAGAAGGTTCGGGACCTTATTTTGCAATGTGCCGAATGCCTAACTGTTTATTTTATCATAAGTTATTAATACAATTCAATATCGTTCGTCACAAATTTAGATATCAGAAATTTTGGGGAATGGAAATGTTTTCGTCACTAGACTTTCACCTCGAAAAGAGGTTTTTTTAGAAGATCGATAATCCTGTTAAAACTTAACATTCAACTGGACCTGTGTTGCCAATTTAGCTATTTCCCCGCTTGAGCTAGCGGGTTGCTATTGGCAAATGTGGGATAAATTGAAAAATAGCGGCTAGAGGGATTTATAGCTACTTTCCAAGCTTGAGCACTTCAAGGTAGAATCACTAAGCAAATAACCTATGAGAACTCATCTCATACAAATGAAATGTAACATGCAGAAGTCTTGAGATTGAGTCCCGCTGAGAAAATTTCCCCGGGAACCTGATGTAAGGAAATTTATTTTTGCGGCCGGTTCAGTCGACTGGCCAAGCTCGTAGCTCACACAGCTATGCAAATCACAAATTTTTACTCTCTTTATTTTTATCATAAGAACATCGAAAAATAAATAAATTTAAAATGGTTGATGATTAAATAAAAAAAATAATTTTTTATTTCAGTTATAAATATTTTATTCACCTAAAAAATTGTATATTAAATATGTAACAAGTACAGGGTATGAGAGTTAGCATACAAAATTTTATAGGCACCAAAGAAGAGCTATTTTCATGCTGAATAATCAGTATGTTCATTTTTCCATGAGCCAGAATTGCTTTTTATACCCTGTGCCCACTGAAAATGGTCAAAAAGGCTATAATGGTTTTGTGCAATGTATGTAACAGGCAGAAGGAAGCATCTCCGACCCTATAAAGTAACTATATTCTTGATCAGTATCAATAGCCGAGTCGATTGAGCCATGTTCGTCTGTCTGTCCGTCCGTCTGTTTGAATCAAAGGATCTCAGAGACTATAAGAACTAGGGACTTCAAACTTGGTATGTAGGTTCCTGGATAGCGGGCGCAGATCAAGTTTGTTTTAAAATTTAGATCGGACTCCTATATCATAAAGCTGCCATAAGAACGATCAGTCGACATTCAAGTTTTAGTTTGAAAAACATTTTTACTGTTTAAAATATCTCGACCAAACTGACAGGATATGCATTTGGGATAGAACTATACATCCCGATAAAAATTGGTTGAAATCGGACCACTATACCATATAGCTGTCATAGGAACGATCAGCTAAAAATCAAGTTTTAGTATGAAAAGCTTTATTGTTGTTTAAAATATCTCGACCAAACAGACAGGATACAATTGGCATGGTCCTATACATCCTGATCAAATAAGTTTGAAATTGGAACACTATATCATATAGCTGACATAGGAACGGTCTGTCGAAAATAAAGATTTTGTATGAAATTGTTTGTGGTTTTTTGAGGTATCCCAACAGAACTCCCAAAATGGGAATTTTATATTGTCTTTAACATTATAATCGAATTTGGTTTAAATCCGTTCAGTAGATTATATAGATGTAATGCGAACAATTAGTCGAGAATTTAATGCCTCGAGCACACTCGACTGTAGCAGCACCTTCTCGCGAGCGAAGCGAGCCGGGGGTTGGCGAGCGAATCGAGCGGGGGGCGGAGCCCCATTTTTTAATAAATAAGTTATTTATACAATTTAATATCGTTCGTCATAAAATAGGATATCAGAAATTTCGGGGCATGGAAATGTTTCGTCACTAGACTTTTACCTCGTAAAGAGGTTTTTTTTTAGAAGATATCAGAAATTTTTGAAATTTTCTATACCAAGTCTCAGTACCATTAAAAAACAAATTCGATCATAATGTTATAGATAAGAAAAAATTTCCAATCTGTGCGTTAGGCTGAGATATCTCAAAAAAAAAACAAAGGGGCTCCGCCTACAGTCGAGTGTGCTCGACTGTAGAATACCCTGTGCCCTGGCTCTCCGATAGGTCATACATATGTGCGCTACGTTGGACATGCCGAAGGTGTGATGATGTGGCATTAACTTTTTGACTAATTGTTCGTATTACATCTATGTGATCTAGTGAACCGATTTAAACTAAATTACAAATTCTGAATCTGTGAGTTTGGTTGACTTAAAACAAAAATAATTTTCGTACTTTATCTTAAAATTCGATCCTATGGCAGCTATTTACTATCAGATTTCAACCTGTCCAAACTTTGTCAGGATGTAAAAAACCATCCCAAATGCGTATTCTGTTAGTTTGGTTCAGATACCTCAAACAACAAAAGAGATACTAAAACTTGATATTCGACTAATCGTTCCTATGGCAGCTATATCACATAGTGTTTCGATTTTAACCAAGTTTGGTCAGGATGTATGGGACCATCCCACATGCATATTGTCTTAGTTTGGCTAAGATATCTCATGCAACAAAAAAGATTTTCATACCAAACCTTTATTTTCGACTGATCGTTCCTATGGCAGCTATATGATATAGTAGAACGATTTTAGCCAAGTTTTATCAGGATGTATGGGACTATCCTACGTGCATATTGTTTCAGTTTGGATGAGATATCTTAAGCAACAAAAAAGTTTTCCTACTAAAACTTGATTTGCGACTGATCTTTCCTATGGCAGCTATATGAAATAGTAGCCCGATTGTAACCAAGCTAGGTCAGGATTTATGGAACCACCTCATATGCATATTCTTTTAGTTTGATTGAGATATCTTGAGCAACAAAAAAGTTTTTCATACTAAAACTTGATTTTGGATTGATCGTTCCTATGGCAGCTATATGATATAGTGGTCTGATCGAAATTTTAAAACAAACTTGATCTGCGCCCGCTATCCAGAAACCTACATACCAAGTTTGAAGACTCTAGGTTTTATAGTTTCTGAGATTCTTTGACTCAAACAGACGGACAGACAGACGGACATGGCTCAATCGACTCGACTAATGATACTGATCAAGAATATATATACTTTATAGGGTCGGAGATGCTTCCTTCTGCCTGTTACATACATTGCACAAAACCATTATACCCTTTTGCAAAAAAAATGCATCCCATATCTTAATTTTCGATTAATCGTTCCTATGGCAGCTATATGATATAGTAAACCGATTTAAATCAAATTTTTTCATTATATAAAGGACCACCACAGATGTCTAATTTGTCAGATTGGTTAAGATATCTCAAACAACAAAAAAGTTGTTCGTATTAAAACTGATTTTCGACTGATTCTTCCTATGGCAGCTATATGATATAATGCTCCGATTTCAACCAAATTTGGTCAGGATGTATGGAACCATCTCTGAAACTTATTCTATCAGTTTGGTATCTCAAACAGCAAAAAAGTTTTTCGTACAAAATCCCTTTTTGACCATTTTCAGTAGGCACAGGGTATACAAATTATAAGGAGTTTATATAACAGGTTTTATCTTTTTGTCATTAAACAAATACTTAAAACTCTATTCCATCAAGTAGTTTTACTACACATGGCGGCTCGCCCGGAATAAAGCCCACGACATCAACAACTACATATAATTCGTGGTTTGATGCGAAATATCGACGCATTGGCTGGAAGGAATAGCGGAAACAGTATTATTGTTTTTGCAGAAAAGCTGCAGCGCAAAGAAAAACAAAAAATCGTGTGTATTACGTAGTGCAAGCAACAGAAAACAGCAAAAGCAGAAAAACCGACTGGAGAGAGACAACGGCGAAACATAACACATAGAGTACAATATAAGTGTGTATCTGCGTTGGAAAATCGACAAAATTGCCAGCGACGAAACACATCACAAAGATATATTGAACAGTGTGTGTGCTTGTGCACTGCATATCATCGGGCTTGTCAGATCCACAAGCAAGAGGAAAAATCTACAGAAGACGAAACGACGAGCTGCCGGAGAGCATCGTTGATTACGGTAGAGAGCAGCCCAACAAGGTGATCTGGACAACGTGAGAAGACGGCACAAAGGTAATAACTAGAAGCGCGATAAGATTGAATCAGAGGCAAGTGGACAGCAGGATCAACATTAATAGACAAGGCAGGCGTGCAGGATCTGGTCGTTGTCTTCTTTGCATTTAGCTTGGATGCTGGGAAAGATCAGAATCGGCGGCGTGAGTAAACAGAGAATGGTGAGTTGTAACGGAACGTTAACAGAGACGAGTGTTGACAGAGATGAGCGGTGTTTGCTGAGGTACCAGTGTTGAGATAATGGTACTGCGTGTCGAAGACTTGCATAAAAAATTAGCGGAGCTTCAGCTGCAAACGACTGGTATTCAGCGTGACTTATAAAACAGATTGTTAGAGCGTTTTTGTCATCAAGATTGGGAAGACGACGATGATAATGAATCTGTAGCTACAGCGCAAGATGGTACAATACGCAATGAAGTTTTACCGACGGGAAATTCAGAAATGGCAAATGATTTACATTGATGATACATTGATTTACGTAGAGGGCAGTGTATCAAAGTTTTGCGGATCGAATAGCAAAGATATTAACAAATGGGTAGAGGAGTTAGAGGATTGTGCAGAAACCGTGCAGTGGAACAGATAGCAACTTTTTGCCAAACAGTTACTGGTATTGGCTGCAAAATCTTTTGTGCGTAGTTAACGTGACGTAGGTTAGGTTAGATGAGGTGCCGTAACGACGCACTTAGGCCTGGATAGGCCCGTTGTGATCCCTCGGATCCGTGAATTCTTTCTGCCTACATTGAGACTTAATAACTGAATCAGAAAGGAGTCCAGTTCGATCACTGAATGAATTTGGCAATTTTGCGAGGTGGCAGTGCGGCAAGATCGCTTAGATTGTTTAGGAAGGGCTTACCAAGGGAGCGGAATCTTCTGTTGCTTAGAGCCGGGCAGGAGCAGAAGAAGTGCTCCGGTGATTCTTCTTCCTCTTCATCCCTGTAGCTCCTGCAGAAATCGTTATATGGAGAGTTAAGTCTTAGAGCGTGAATGCCTACAAGCCAATGGCCGGTCAGGGATCGTAAGACGAGAGAGCAGTCGCTTCTGGTGAGGTTGCACAGAGCTGAGGATCGAGCCTTGTCTATATGAGGCCAAGTCAGTCGAGCCACACGGCCGACCGGGAACCCATATTAGGCTGATGTCGAAATGTTCTGCCATCTCGTGTAGAGATTTGCGACATTTCGAAACCGAAATAGATTTTATGGTAGTCGCTGCTATGGATTTATTAGCCGCCTGACTACCACTATATATGTTTATTGGGCCAGAGGTGGCATTTGAGTTCTTGAGAATAGTTAGGGCTTCGTTGATTGCTAAAATTTCAGCTTGGAATACACTACAGGGATCAGAAAGCCTGAACGAGGGATTGATTCCTAGTTGAAAAGAGTATACACCTCCTCCTACCTGGAGGTTTAGTTTAGAACCATCAGTGTGGAAAGATAGAGCGTCAGGTTTGCCCGGAGGTACGGCGACCCACTCCTCTCTTCGAGGAATGAGCGTATGGAACGGGGTAGACATATGCTACAGTAGTCCGTTTTAGGTGGAATATCCTTATTTTGCAGAAGGATTGATGAGTGACCTGATATATGTTCACACCAATAGTTGGTGTCTCTGAGGCGAATGGCTGCCAGGGTGGAGATCTCTACACTGCTTTGTTGGATTGGTGGTATATTAAGAATGGCGGCAAGTGCCTCACTTGGTGTGGTGTTCATGGCACCCGTGATGCACACTTCCGCCATTCTCTAAAATTTGTTTAGTTGCTTTGAGGTGGATATCCTTGATAGGGCAGGCCACCAAGCTAGGATCCCGTATAACTAGAATAGGTCTGACTATAGCTATGGAAAGCCAGCGGACAATATACGGAGACATGCCCCATTGAATACCTATTGCCTTCCTGCAGGTGTAGAGTGCGATCGTCGCTTTCCTACACCTTTCCTGTATGTTTAGTTTCCAATTCAGCTTCCTATCCAGTACTAATTCCAAGTGGCCAACCTATTTAGTTTGACCGTCATAAGGTCGCATAAAATCTGAGGATATTTTCCGGTAAAGATTAGAGCGACGTCATCCTCGTAGGCTTTTATCTGACAGCCACCTCCTTCTATATCGCAAAGTAGTTTATTCACCACTAGGTTCCATAGAAGTGGCGAGAGCTTAATAGAATATTTTGTCGCAGGCATTCCAGATACAAGAGCGAATAAAGCTATGTTATACCAGGCTAGAACTATTAACAGTTGAAGTCTCAGATTGATGCCTACAAGAAATCTCGCTGTGGATCAGAGCAGAATAACAAAAACTGGGTACAGGTTGAGAAAGGGGATCATTCAGGAAAAGAATCGAAAAACAAGATTTGTTTCAAATGCTGGTGATGAGTCTCATTTGAAAAAAAATTGCACTAAGAAATGCATAAATTGCTTAAAATGAGATATACCAGATTGCAGAGTTAAAGTTGAAGCTAAAAAGGAAACGGAGTAAAATGCAAATTCTGTTCAGGATAATAAAGTTGTGCCAAAGCCGACAAGCATTTTCACCACTTCAGGACTCGAACTAAAAGACATTGGTAACGAAGGCTTCATTTTCAAAGGCCTTGTAGACACAGGTACTGATGTTTGTTTTTTGCGTAAAGGCGTATTTTTCAAGCTTGGTAATTTGCAATTGTGTGTTTGCGAAAAATGCTTAACTGGCTAAGGAGAAAGTCAGGTGTTAACATTCGGTAGTTTCACTATACCGGTCAATATTGATAACATTGAAATGTGGGTAAACTTTCATGTTGTTCCAGGTGAGGATATTGGCTTCGATGCTATTTTGGGATGAACTATTCTTGAGCATGTTGATATTTATTTATTTATTTAATTATTTAATTATTTATTTATTTATTTATTTATTTATTTATTTATTTATTTATTTATTTATTTATTTATTTATTTATTTATTTATTTATTTATTTATTTATTTATTTATTTATTTATTTATTTATTTATTTATTTATTTATTTATTTATTTATTTATTTATTTATTTATTTATTTATTTATTTATTTATTTATTTATTTATTTATTTATTTATTTATTTATTTATTTATTTATTTATTTATTTATTTATTTATTTATTTATTTATTTATTTGTTTATTTATTTATTTATTTAATGTCAACTAAGAACAGTTGACCAAAATTAAAGTAACAATTAAATTAAATTTAAACAAAATAATCAATTTAAAGAAAATTTAGTAATTAAATTAATATTTATATTTTAACTGAAATATGAAAAAAGTTAAATTATAGCATTAAGAATCTGGGGGTATTCAAAAATTATAAATGATCCAACATTTGTTGCAAGGATTGGGGAAACCCCAGAAAAACCCAATCAGATCAAAATGTATTAGTAGTAATAATTAGTCGAAATAATCAAGTATTATAATTAGTAAGGTCAGGGATTTCTAGAAAGGAAGAGGAAAAGGGAGGATTTTAATGAGGGGAGAGAGAGTTCTGAAGAGAAAACGTGATGAAGGCTATTAAAGTCTGTGCACAAAACACGAAATGAGCTGTGCAAAGCGTAATTAGTTGTGCATGTAGGTAAACATAAAGGCTGAAATTTTCTAGTAGCTCTACGGGGGACCGAAAAAGTGAAGCGTTCTAAAAGAGAACAGGAATCAATCTCGCCAATAATCAATTTATGAAAAAAAAACGACACCAAGAATTTTTCTACGATTGATTAAAGACGGAAGATTGAGAAGAAGAAGCCTACTGGAATACGATGGTAAACGAAGATTGGGATCCCAGTTTAAACCACGTAAGGCAAACAGCAAAAATTGCATTTGAACGGATTCGATTCGATCCTGGTAGGAGTTGAGTGGTGACAGGGTCATTAAATTCCCTCGACCAACGTTTAATAAAGCCAAGCACACCCTTGGCTGCATAAACTATGGTGGAGATGTGCAAATTGAAGTTCAATTTGGAATCGAATAAGACTCAAAGATCTTTTACCGAAGATATACGTTGCAGTGGAGTACAGTCAATCGTATATAAACCTAAATATGGCCTATTCCGACTGAAAGTCATAAACATACACTTAGAAAAATTGAGATGCAACTGATTGGCCGAGCGTTATAGTTGCATAGCGTTTAAATCGTCTTGCAGACAATTATGAAGAAGGGGATCTGTGTATGAGAAGATAAGCTTAACATCGGCGTATACTAAAATAGAAGAATAAGACAGAATGTTGGGTAGATCGTTAATAAAAAGGGTAATAAATAAAGGTCCTAAGTGACTCCCTTGAGGTACACCAGAATTAACTTGAACCGAACTCGAAATGGATGACCTTAGAAGCACTTTTTGCGCCCTACCTTTTAAGTAGGTGGAAATCCAACTTAAAAAGGCGGGTGGGAAACCTGTACGATCAAGTTTAAATAGTAAGAGGTCATGGTTCACAGAGTCAAAGGCTTTACTGAAGTCAGTATAAATGACATCAGTTTGCTTTTTCTCTAAAAATTCATCATTTACCAAGGAGGTTAATTCAAGCAAATTGGTCGTTGTGGATCTTTAACAAAGCCATGTTGTGCAGGGGAAATAACTGACTTACAGAGATGCTGCAAAGACGAAATAAGGATTTTTTCAAACAATTTGGGAATGGCTGATAACTTTGCAATGCCTCTGTAGTTCGAAATATCAGACTTACCACCTTTTTTGTGGAGAGGAATGATATAAGATTATTTACAAGGATAAGGAAAGATACCGGAGTCAAGGGATAAATTAATTTGCATCGAGCAAGATAGTTATCGTAGCAAATTGAGTTTAAAAGGGCAAAGTTCTGGCTACTGTGTATTTGGACCAGTCGATAACAGAACCTGACTTCTTAAATTTTTTAAAATATTTGGATTTAATATTCTTTAAATAAGAAAGTCTCGGTGTAAGCCATAGAGGCTTTGTTGAACCAGATGCAGGAATAAATTTGGGAATACACATGTCTAAAAGAGCATTTAGGGTCAGATCAAAATTATTAAGGACAGTATTAATATCAGCTGATTTTTCTATAAATGACCAGTCGATACCAGATGACCAGATAAGTTCATTGAGCAATAATTTCCTTTGCGAAAGCAACGACGTGGAGATTGCAGAGATAATAGATGCAAGTTAGAAGAATTTGATATAGAAATTTAAATTTGTATAGTAGAATGATGTAAGTCTTCAGGCACTGATATTGGGAATGACCTAGAGACGGCAGAATTTGTGAAGTCGTTTACGAATACCAGATCAAGGATTCTATCTAAATTATTTTAGATTGAATTCATTTGAAACAGTGAATAATCAAAAATACAGTCTAAAAAATCATGATGATTTGAAGGAACAAGATGGTTTGCGCTACTGAAGAACGACCAAGAAATGTTAGGTAAATTAAAATCACCTAGCACAACAAATAGGTCATAATCCCTAACTTGAAGGGAAACCTCATTTAAGCAAGATATATGCTGCATATAAGCATCAATATGAGAAGTCGGAGGCAGTAGGCACAATAATGAGATACGTTCAGACTGAAGTGACGATTTAATGGCGATTAATACACCACCACCTCGACGAATTGGTCGATCATATCTATATAAAGAATAGTAATTTGACATTATTTCACTATCAGATACAGTTGGCGTTAGCCAAGTTTCAGATAAAGCAATAATGTCAGATTCAAAGGAAAAACTACTCAAAAATAGATTTTTCAGTTTAGATAAAAGTCCTCTAACATTCTGGTAATGTAATAGGACAGAGTCGGGACACGGAATTAGTTTTTTGGGGCACTACTGGTGGAAGCTTGTGGGACTGAATTACCAGCTGATAAGGTGACAGGCTCTGATCTCTTTTTTGACTTAAATTCATGCACAACCATATGTGGCGTACAAAATTTTGGATCACATATGACGGCAAAAAAGTCGTGAGTAACACTAATTTTGAATGATAACGTTAAAGATAACGTTGGCGTAGCGTCAGGATTATGACGTGATGCCAATGGAGTTCAAAGAGATTGGGTAACTGGTTTATTAGGGGGAACAGATAAAAATTGAGAATCTGAATAGGTGGTGAATTAAATATAAATTGGCTGAGCAACTCGATACTAGAGTCGAAAGAAGTTTAGCCACCTTATTAAGTTTTAAAAATTGATTTCTCACAGAATTTTACATACGTGAGAAGTCAAATTGCAAGTCGATACATACAGGGCAAGACCAATTCAAAACTCCACACTCCTTTTCAGCAGTGGCAACGAGTTTATCACAGTCTCGACCCGAGAGACCAGCACACTTAGCATGCATTATGGTGTCACACAACCAACAGTAAACAAACTGCGGTTGCGCAGACTCATCAGCATGCTAAACAGTGCAGTTCTTCTTGCAGCACGACATATTTCCAACAGGGGTCAAACTAAAAACTGCAGACAAATGAAACGCACGTAAATAGAGCGGGAGGCACTCGAATCTAGCTCTAAGCAAAGAGAGCAAAAAAACAAAAACAATTGCTAGTGAGAGCACGGTGCAAAACACAAACAAAATGCACAAACCAACACCCAAACAAACGCTTGTGTAGGCTAAGAAAGCGCGGAGACTGATAAATGCAGATAATCACTAAAAACAAAGATTGCGCAAGCGAGGTGCAAAATGAAAACAAAACACAAACAAACTCACGCACAAGCAAATGTCAAAAGGAAAAAAAAGGCAAACTATGCTTAGCAAATGCACAAAATTAAAAATGCTATTTGCTGAGATCTACAACGCACAACCAATTACAACTTACTCACAGTCGACAACTTGCACAAAACCACAAATTTATAATAGAAATTTAAATTAATTGGTGCAAAAATAAAGCACAAAATAAAGTAAAAATCAAGAGCACAAAAAAACACGTATGTTACACTCAGCTGAGAACGCTCTCTCTTTATACAGGTCACTTTGAATGGAACACAGTTCGTGCAGCGTATTAAAAATCATGTAAGTGAACGCAAATATGGCGAGGAAGAGAAGCAGCAGGTCAGCAGACAATCTTCTTGCTCAGATTTGTTGAATGAATTTCAAGGCGTTTCGCATGTTACCTTCGAAGGATGTGAAAGGTGAACAGGAAATTGAATTGTCGTATTTCATTGAAATATGATACAGAATTATCATCCAAAAAAAATTTTGACGCGCCAATTAAAATGAATATTATGTTAAGTGATTAGCATTTTGTGAACAGTATACTGTCGAAAGGCAGACTGAAGAATGGTTAGCTGAAGGGATTATTAGGCCAAGCTCTTCAGAATATGCGTCACCTGTTGTGTTGGTTGCTAAGAAGATTAAGAGAAAGCGCTTATGTTACGATTAGAGGAAATTGAACAAAAAAATAGTGCGTGACAATTTTCCAATGGCTCAGATTGATACAGTTTTAGAAAAGCTCCAGGGCGCAAAAGTATTTACAACTCTTGTAAATACCAATGGTTTCTTTCATGCTCCACTGGAGCCAGTCTCTCAAAAATACACTTCCTTCGTGACTCAAAGACGATATTATGAATTCGTTTACGTGCCGTTTGGAATTTTAAATTCGGCAGCAGTATTTACACGCTTTATAATGGCTGTGTTGCGCGATTTAATAAAAAACGATGACGCTGTTGTGTACATGATAAAAATGTGCAAAGTCTTACAAGTAGCAGCGCAGAATGGGTCACGCATTAATTGGAGCAAGTGCCAGCTTTTGCAGAGAAAGGTAAATTTTCTGAGATATTTTATTGAAGACAACACTATCAAACTGAGTTATGAAAAGACCCAAGCAGAAGCTATTTTTCTAGTGCCAAAAGACAGAAAGACTATTCAACGATTCCTTGGACTGACGTCAAATTTCAGAAAGTTTATTGAGGGATATGCGTTTGTAGCGAAACCATTATCGGACATATTGCGAAAGAAACCTAAGTTCGAATTTAAGGAAATACAAGAGGTTGCGCTCAAAGAACTAAAAGTCGCATTGACTAGTAGACATATGTTACAATTGTATAATCCTAATTTACAGACAGAGATACACACAGATGCAATGAAATATGGATATGGAGCTGTTTTGCAACAGAAGGACTTGGAAGATAGTTTCTTTCTCGCGGTACAGTACATGAGCCGCAAAACTAAACCTAGCGAAGAAAGCCCAGCTTATGATCTGGAGGTACTTGCGATCATTGCAGCTTTGACCGAGTGGTCTTTGTTCTTGGAATCAAATTAAAGATCATTAAAGATTTTAATGCATTTACAATGACCATGAAAAAGAAAGACGCTCCGCTGACAGTAGCGCGTTGGGCTATGTATCTGCAAGATTTTAATTATGACATAGAACATCGATCAGAAACAACGATGAGGCATCTAGAGTTGCTTGTTTTATGCTTTCTGAAAGTATTGTTCACAGATTGAAAGAGGCGCAGTTATCAGATCACGCATAATAGATAGTTGTGTTGAATGCATTATTGTGAATGAAAAATCTGGAAAGCGAGAGGAATATTTACAACCAATTGATAATGGTGATAGACCGTTGTTGACCTTTCACATTGACCATGTTGGGCAAATGGAAATAACGAAAAAGCAGTATAACTATATATTTTTGGTGGTAGACGCGTTCTCTAAATCTGCTTGGTTATATTCTACTCGGAGTGCTGGTGTTGAGGAAGTTGTGAAGGCTACGAATTTCGGGAATCCATTAAGAATAGTGTCTGACAGAGGTGCTACCTTTACCTCTAACTTATTCCGCGAATATTGTGAGACTCGAAATATTCAACATTAGATGATAGCTACAGGAGTTCTACGCGTTAATGACCAGGACGAGCAGATGCACAAATATGTGGTACCAATGCTGTCAAAGTAAACTCTGCAAGACGCGGGATCTTGGTATAGACATTTAAGTGAAGTTCAGATGATGATTAATAATGTAGAGCCGCGAAGTACTAATGTATCACCGACATTAAAAGAATTAATCAAAAATTACTTATCAAAGAATTATGCAATGAGCGTCAGAAAATTCGTGAAGAAGCTCGTGAAAATATTAGAATGATTCGAAAAGAAAACAAGATCGTATTTGATTTAAATCGTAAAGCGGACAGGCCGGATCAAGCTAATGACATGGGAGCAATTAAGCGTACAAAGTATGGGACGGGCTTGAAATTGAAAGGAAAATATCTAGGACCATACAAAGTTGTTCAAGTGAATCAGCATGAAAGATATGAAGTAGAGAAAGTAAGTCAAGCCAAAGGTCCTTGCAAGACAGTTTCTGAATTATAAAACCATGGGTAGACCTATCCTGGACGAATCGTCCGTCAGGACAGCCGAATGTGAGAAATCGAAGTCAGCTGCAAAAGCGGAGTGGTAATCGATATTAATCGATTATTCTGTTAAAACATAAAGCATAGTGCCACTAAGCAAATAACCTATAGAGCAGTGATGGGCACGTTTATCGAATCGCTATCGGTTGGTCACACAGCCACGAGCCAACGCATGCCGAATGCGAGCTGCCAGCCTGCTGCGAAAGTACGATTTGAATCAGTGCAGAGCTTGCACTCAACGAGAGCGGAGTTTGTCTCGCTTGATTTTTTAAAGTTGTCTGCACTGCACCGAGAGAAAAAGTTAAATTCATGCGATATTGCGTTATGTGAAAATGCGGTCGGTATTTTCGTACTTCAAATGACCACCTAAATATTCCCCCTAACTTAAAACTTGATTTAGTATGTAACTGCGTGGTCCCACACCAAAGATTGCGGCTTGCAACAAAAATTGTAGCGAAAAAACGAATTGCACATTAATAAGAGTTGCTCTGCTATATCTTACAGTCCATAAAATAAGACATGCGCACATAATCTACCCGTTCGACGTTCTGGCTGCGACTGAATTAGCTCTGTTCGTTGCGCTTGGGTTACGTGTGTGTATTGGTGAATCGAACAGCTGATTCGCACGCGTGCGAGACTGTGCCCATCACTGCTATCATCCCATACAAACAAAATGGCACAAGCAGAAGACCTTACATTGAGTCCCCCTGAGAATATTTCAACGGGGACCTGATGGAAGGGACTTCATTTTTGAGGCCGCTTTAGTCGACTGGCATAGCTCGTTGCTTGCACAGCTCCATATAAAAAAACGCTGGCGTAATGTGAAGAAGAAGAACTTGACACTTTTACCCGCTAGTAGATCATGAGACTCAAAAATAAAACGGAGTTGCCAGATAAGGAACTGGCGTTGTCCAGCACTGTTTGCAAACAGCTGGCTGGCCTCGAGGAACATCGAACTGTTTAAATTTGTTCTAGGTATATAGCAGAGAAATGTCTGGCACACATGTGAAAACGAAGACGAATGTTTAAATTTGGTCAATAACGTCGACAATGTTGGTAGACTATAAGAGAGAACGCAAACTGAAATTGTTTTTGTGAACACGAATTAAATAATTTTGTTTTTTTATTAGTACAAATGAAGAATCCGCATAAGAAGTTTAAAAAGATGGTTGCATCCAAAACGCGCTGTGCTTGCGTGCCATATCATATTTCTCCTATATTAATTATATTTTCATTTTCCATTGCCTATTCTCTCCTCTTTTTACCCAAATCAGTTCTATATGATTAAATTTAACACAAACCACAATTGACGCCTAGAGTTACAACTCAACTTTTTGATCATTTTAAACCCTGTGCCCATTGAAAATGGAGAGTATAATGGTTTTCTGAAATGTATGTAGCAGGCAGAAGGAAGCATCTCCGACCCTATAAAGTGTATATATTCTTGATCAGCATCAAAAGCCGAGTCGATTGAGCCATATCCGTCTGTCTGTCCGTCCGTCTGTTTGAGTCAGAGGATCTTAGAGACTATAAGAGCTAGAGACTTGAAACTTGGTATGTAAGGTCCTACATACCGGGCGCAGATCAAGTTTACTTTAAAATTTGGATCGGACCCCTATATCGTATAGCTGCCATAGGAACGATCAGTCGAAAATCAAGTTTTAGTATGAAACACTTTTTGTTGTCTGAAATATCTCGACCAAACTAGCACGATATGCATTTGGGATGGTCCTATACATCCTGATCAAATTTGGTTGAAATTGGACCACTATATCATATAGCTGCCATAGGAACGATCAGCCCAAAATCAAGTTATAGTATGAAAAATTCTTTTACTGTTTAAAATATCTCAACCAAACTGAAAGGATATGGGATGGTACTATACATCCTAATCAAAATTGGTTGAAATCGGACCACTATATCATATAGCTGCCATAGAAACGGTCAGTCCAAAATCAAGTTTTAGTATGAAAAACTTGTTTGTTGTTTGAAATATCCTAACCAAACTCGCAGGATATGCAATTGGCATGGTCCTAAACATTCTGATTAAATAACGTTGAAATCGGAGCACTATATCATATAGCTGTCATAGGAACGGTCAGTCGAAAATTATGAGTTAGTATGAAATTGCTTGTGGTTTTTTGAGGTATCCCAACAGATCTCCCAAAATGGGAATTTTATATTGCCTTTAACATTATTATCGAATTTGGTTTAAAACCGTTCAGTAGAACATATAGATGTAATACGAACAATTAGTCGACAATTTAATGCCTCATCATCAAACCTTCGAGCACACTCGACTGTAGCCGCAACTCCTCGCGAGCGAAGCGAACCGGGGGAAGGCTAGCGAAGCGAGCAGGGTGCGGATCCCCCTTGTTTCGTCTTGCATTATTATTATATGTAACATTGGAGCTACTATTATATTTTAAATAAGTATTTCGTCATTAAACAAATACTAAAAGTACATCCCATCAAGGAGTTTTACTACATAGATAAAAAGCCGCCGCACAGTGTAATTAATTAATTTATTATTTTAAAAAAAGAAGATTTTTAAGGTCAATGAGCTTTTAGAAGTCAATTTAGAAATGTTCAAATGGTACGAAAACAAGCCGAAAACAAAATCAAAAATTTTTGTTTACAAAATAACGGTTCTTAAGCCGGTGCATTTGAAATGCATGCAAAATTGCATCGCTCAACGAGCAACAATTGACAAAGTGTAGTCTTTTCAATTGGATCATGTGGTCACTGTGAGCAGTCAAATTTATTTTTTCATCATTCTTGAATCATTATTGATTTTTAGCGCTAGAAAGGGACTTTATAAGTGGCCTAGATAATTTATATTATTTGTTGGAAATAAGTGCCAAAAAGCAAGTAAATTTTTATCAATATTATATTTTTGGTGGAAAAAAACGAACAATATTCAATCATATGTAAATCAATCTGAACGTACACCGTTTGCAGAAAATCATTTTGAATCAAGATTAGCAATAAAATTTTGCCCAGAGGCGCAGAGTTTTTCGATGTTTCGTCAAGCAACCGTTAAGCTAAACTCACTTCTAGAACACGCAGCGCTGATTTTTGGCAATGATATTGATCATAAAAAGTTAAAGGTGTATTTAACAAAAATGTGCCATGAATTTAAGTTAAATCTACGAGAGATAAATCCAGATTTATGACCAATAATGCAAAATGGCTTCAGGGCACAATAAAACACTTTAATCATAAGATTGATGTCGCGCCTTCAACCTGAAACAGCAGCAGAAGAACTATAAAGCCGTTTTCTTTTTTCTGTTGCTCCAAAACACAGCAAAGAAAAAGTAAAGATCTGCAAAAACTTGCAAAAAGCTATTTCGTCAATTTATTTTTTTGAACTTTGAGTTGTTTTTTTTTTATTTAAAAAATTAGTGAAAAATATAAAAATAGCTTTTTTCTTTAAATTTTTGAAAAAAAATATTTTTTTTTAGACCCCGTACTTAAAAAAAGTACAGGGGTCTATTAACTTTGGCAGAAGGAGGCGTGGGAGACCCCATAAAGCATATATATTCTTGATCAGCATCAACAGCCGAGTCGATATAGACATGTCCGTCTGTCCGTCCGTCTGTAAGAACGCCTAGATCTCAGAGGCTATAAGAGCTAGAGACATCAAACTTGGTATGTAGGTCCGTCCATTTGCAAGCAGATCAAGTTTGTTTTAGATTTTGGCCACGCCTCCTTGAACGCCTTAAATTCAAATAAATCTTAATTATTAGGGCAATTAAAAAGATAGAGCGTTTTAATTAAGCATAGACCAAGCCAATATTGTTAGCCATGTTTGCTTAAAATTTCATTGCGATCGGATAATAAACAGCGAAGATAATAAACAACTAAATTTGCCTTTGTTTGCTTTACCTTAACAGCAACAATTACAAAACAATTAGACAACAACAACAACGAAGTTGTTATAAAATAGCTCTGTGGCGCAGTGTGTTGAGCGTCCGTTTTTTTCTACGGGACCCATGGCCCGGGTTCGAAACCCGTCACGGACAGATTATTTTTTTTGTTTCAAATATTTATTATTAATGTTTAATGATATTTTTATTATTTATTTATATTTTATATATTATTTAGTAATATAGTATTTATTATTATTTATATTAATGTTATACTTACATAAATTAGAAATATCTTAATTAAAAAGACACTTTAAAGGATATTTCAACCAATGTAATAGAATATGCATATAGGATGGTCCTATACATTCTGACCAAGTTTGGCTGAAATCGGTCCGATATATCATATAGCTGCCATAGGAACAATCAGTCGAAAATCAAGCTTTAGTATGAAAAACTATTTTGTTTATTTACATATCTCAACCAATTCAACAAAATATGCATCTGGGGAAATCTCATACATTCTGACCAAGTTTGATTGAAATCGGTCTGCTATATCATATAGCTGCCATAGGAACAATCAGTCGAAAGTCAAGCTTTAGTATGAAAATCTTTTTTGTTTATTTATATATCTCAACCAATTAAACAGAATATACATCTGGGATGATCTTATACAATCTGACCAAGTTTGGTTGAAATCAGTAGACTATATCATATAGCTGCCATAGGAACAATCAGTCGAAAATCAAGCTTTAGTATGAACAATTTTTGTTTGTTTATTGAGATAGCTCATCCAATCTAAACAAATATGCATCTGGGGTTTTTTTATACATTCTGACCGAGTTTGGTTGAAGTCGGTCCACTATATCATATAACTGCCTTAGGAACAATCAGTCGAAAACCAAGCTTTAGTATGAAAAACTTGTTTGTGTTTGAAATATCTCGACCAAACTAATAGAATATGCATTTAGGATGGTCCTATATATATTCTGATACGATTTGGTTGAAATCGGACCACTATATCATATAGCTGCCATAGGATCGAAAATTAGGATTTTAAATGAAAACTTTTTTGTGTTTGAAATATCTTGACCAAACTGACATGCATTTGGAATGGTTCCATATATTCTGGGTTAAAGTCGGAACAATATAACATATAGCGGCCTTAGGAACGGTCAGTCGAAAATAAAAATTTAGTATTAAATTGTTTGTTGTATTTTGAGGTATCCCAACAGAACTCACAAAATGGGAATTTTATATTGTCTTTAACATTATTATCGAATTTGGTTTAAATCCGTTTAGTAGAGCATATAGATGTAATACGAACAATTAGTCGAAAATGTAATGCCGCATCATCAAACCTTAGGCGTGCCTAACGGCTTGCAAACAGGTATGGGCTATCGGAGTGCCAGGGCACAGGGTATCCTACAGTTGAGCACACTCGACTGTAGCCGCACCTTTAAGCGAGCGAAGCGTGCCGGGGGTAGGCGAGCGCATCGAGCAGGGGGCGGAGCCCCATTGTTTTTAATTGCGATTTGTATGCCAAGAACATGAAAATTTTCTGGTTTTTCCGTATTTTACGCCTATTTATGTGCCACGCCCATTTTAACTTTTTGTTTAAAAATTTTTTTGGCGGTAGTTGAACATTCAGTCCAAATTTCAAGTCGATAGCTTTAAAAATACGACCGTTACTGAATTAAGTCCCCCTAGATTGGCAAAATCTTACACTGTGCGCCGGCCCAGTGAATATGCCAGAAAAACTCGAAGCGATACAGTTCAGTTGAGCATTGTCATTTTAAATATATTGTTATTTTCGTTTTTGGTAGTGTTTTCGTTTTGTAACATTTATTCACCGGACAACACATGCAGTTTTCCGCCACCTCACTAACCACAAAACTAAAAAAAGACGACTTTCGAATTACTTATAATTTCCGAATACACATACATAGATGTCTACTTGATTGATTTAACGATCCTTATTGTTTCGGCCGGGCTAACTCGGTCGGTTCTGTGGATTCGTGCAACAAATTTATAAGTTGCAGCTTTGCGAATAAATAAGAACGCAGATAGTTCAATTTCAATGGTTTATTGGCGGCTCCTGGCCGACTCTTAAATTCAGTTGTAAAGCATAATGTTATTCTTGATTGTAGCTCTGTGTGATCTGGTAGGGATCCTTCTTTCTTGGGTCGTCTCTGCTCCTGGTTCGGGTATTCCTGTGTCGTCTCCGGGCTCGTCTGCCCGCGATAGGTGCGTCTAGGGCTGCCCTCAGACTGATCCTGAGCGCGCGTTAGCAGCGATCACTAACCTAGTCCTGCTGCCGCGAGGATTAAATACCTAGGTCCGCTATCGCCGAGAATAATCATTCCCGATCCTGCACCCGGCAAGGACACTCCGTTTGTACGACTCACTACCGCAAGTCAGGTTCAATCCTGCGAGATGCAAGGACGACTTAATTCTAAGTCCTGTACAACAAGGATTGATGCCCCTGATCCTGCGTCGGCGAGGATAATCATTCCCGATCCTTCAGCCGGCAAGGACACTCCGTTTGTACGACTCACTACCGCAAGTCAGATTTAGTTCTGCGAGATGCAAGGACGACTTTATTCTAAGTCCTGTGCAACAAGGATTGGTGATTGGCTTTGTGACTACAAAGCGAGACGGTTACCCCTGTGACTACAAGGATTGATGATTAGATCCTGTGGCGACAAGGATCGATGTTAGGTCCTGAGGCGACAAGGATTGCTGGGTGACTTTGTGACTACAAAGCTGATGATTAGTCCTTGTGACTCCAAGGGTTGATGATTAGATCCCGTGACTACAAGGATCGATGCTAGATCCTGTGGCGACAAGGATTGCTGGCTGACTTTGTGACTACAAAGCTGATGATTAGTCCTTGTGACTCCAAGGATTGATGACTAGATCCTGTGTCGACAAGGATCGATGCTAGATCCTGTGGCGACAAGGATTGCTGGCTGACTTTGTGACTACAAAGTTGATGATTTACCCCTGTGACTAGAAGGATTGAGGACTAGATCCTGTGGCGACAAGAATCGATGTTAGATCCTGTGACGACAAGGATTGCTGGGTGACTTTGTGACTACAAAGTTGATGATTTACCCCTGTGACTACAAGGATTGAGGACTAGATCCTGTGGCGACAAGGATCGATGTTAGATCCTGTGACGACAAGGATTGCTGGGTGACTTTGTGACTACAAAGCTGATGATTTGGTCCTGTGACTATGAGGACTGGTGGCTAGATCCTGTGGCGACAAGGATTTATGTTAGATCCTGTGACGACGAGGATTGCTGGGCGACTTTGTGACTACAAAGTTGATGGTTTGGTCCTGTGCTACAAGGACTGCTGGCTTGATTCGCTGGTTTTCGAATGCCCGTGCCGGCGCTTTTATAGCCCATGCTCAATTAACTACGCTTTGCTCCCTGCTCAGTTAACGACGCTTTGCTCATGATTCGCTCGGCTAACGGGGCCTGCGCTCACGCTGGTCAGTTAGCGACGCGGCCCGTTCACCAGTTAATTGTGTGCAGCCCATAGGCGTAGTTAATTAGAAATGCTGTGGGGAACAATACTGTTCCTCACACTCTCCTCTTTCTTCGGGAAACAAATAGACATGAAGTTTTCGTCTGAATGTATTTTCCCCCTCAGATTTCCCTGCAGGAATTATTAAAAGCCACTGGTGGTGGCACATTCTATTTTAACCATTTTGTCAGAGCCGGACTTGAACCCCGGTCTCCTGTTCCGCGGCCGGTGTCTCTAACCAAAGGCCCACGGCCGGCGGCCGTTGTACATAGCGACAAGTGCGATTGGTTGCGCTCGCTGGCTTTCGCTATGCCTTGCACTTTGAACCGCCGTTATTTCTCCGCATTCCAGTTCTGTTGGCGTGTGCACAGTGGGCCACGTTGTATTCCCTCGTCGTGAAAATGTTTCCTGCGTTTCCATTTGTTGCTTCTTGTATGTGTACCCTTATCCACCGTATGTATTTTATGTTTTCGTTTGGAGTATCTGCATCCGCCATGCCTGAATGTTGATATATGTATATATATATATATAAATATGTTATGCTGGCTTCATATATATATTTTCCCCGTTTTTTCCTGATGAAGACACCACTGTTGT